>NEWO01000118.1:771006-790560 GCA_003013225.1 Phalaenopsis aphrodite
AACTTAGTGGTTAGAGTTGATCAAAGATTATAATCTCGATATTATATATCAACCTTATAAGCTAAATGTGGTAGCTGATGATTTGAGTAAAAAAACTATTGGTGTATCAGCTTGTTTGATTACTTCTGATGAGATTTTAATTTGAGAGATGGAGAGTTTTGAGTTAGAAGTTATTCATTCTAGTGATGTGGATTTAGTGCTTTCATAGATGATAGTTCGAGCTTCGTTACAAGAGAAGGTTAAGTTTAGAGGTTGAATGATGAGTATGCCAAATTAGTTGATCATATTCATTGAGGGAGAAAACTTGACCTAAATGTAGATAATCATGGGGTGTTCACATGTAGATGACCGGAGGGTTTCAACTAATGGCGATATGTGGAAGGAGATATTTCATAAGGCTCGTTATTCTAGATATTCAATTATCTAGGGAGCAGTATGATGTGTCATGATTTAAAAATGTTCAATTTTGAATGTCAATGACAATATTATTTTTTTAGGATAGGAGAATGTAAAGAGTTTTATTGTGGTATATCAGTGCACCTATTGAGACATGATTTTTGGATCTGATAAGCATCACATGTTTATTTTACGTTTATTGATTTTCCTAAAATTTTTGGAATTTATTGATGCTCAATTTATTCGTCGATTTTTAATAGTTTTGTTTGATGCCCAATTTATAAAATAACTTCACCTGATTGTAGAGCATGTTTGATTATATTTTAAGCACATTTTTCCCTATTTTGTGGGCATCAAAAGTTAGAAAATAAAAAACTCCTTTCTACATTTTTCTTTCTTAAGAATTTAGTACATTCTTATATAAATGGGCTTTCTAAAACCATCTGGTATTTGTATTTCAAATTATTTTCACGAGTGTGTTATGAGCATATTTTTCTATTTATTAGTTATTTTTCATAATTTTTGGAGTCATATATTTCATTTCAAGATATAAGAAGTTTTCTATGAAGTACACGCTTAATAAAAATAATAATTTCACTAATTATCATTATATTCTTTTTTAATTTTTTATAAAAAAATTATATATATGTGATATAAGTACATTTACTTGCATCATCCAGACCGTTCTTTTTTTTTTTCCAAATCGAAGGGAGAGAGAATTATATTTCTACAGATAGAGAGTCCTATTTGGGGGCTTTAGAGTCGATTTGGTCGGTCAAACCAGTTGGGGAACATATCCAGCTCTAGATAGCTTACCAGTCTACTCTAGATTTCACTCTTATTATTATTTTTTTAATTTTTGGACTTTTATTTGTGAAATTTCATAAAAACTCTGAACTATAGAGATTTACAAAATGTTCGCCGCATAATTTTTTTTATGTTATAGATTAGACAGTGAAGTTTGATGCAAAATTAGAAATGCTTTAAATATTATTATGGACATTGAATGTAAGTAATTTTAGAATTTGTATTTGTTAATTTGTGTAGTTTTATCCTCTAGAAATTTCATTAGTACTTATGCTTACTGGTATGTAACACTTTCTTTAGCCTGTTGTGATACTTGATATAACAAAATTATTAGCATTTATATATTTTTGTATAAAAAATATGTCAAAAACGGTAAAGATGAGGGAGTTGCAAGTGAATGTGATTGAGTGGTTGTGTGTTATGTGCAATCAAGTAGAGTTGTTTGGGGTTTTGCGCCGATATAATTATCCATCTACTTGTTTGATACACTTGAACATATGTGAACTAGTTGAGATATAAGTAGAAATGAAATTATAAGGGGCAAAGGGAAAATATGAACAAGTGAGGATATAAATGAAAGTAGAGGTAGAAGAGGCAAAAGAGGCAAATGGAAAGGAAATATGAATAAGAGAGGATATAATCGAAAGCAGAGGTAAAAGAGGCAAATGGAAAACATTAAAATACTTTAAATAAAAAATGAATTTTTATTCTTATATTTTTTTTCTGCACTTGTGATATTATGTTGTTTATGCTTTTGCTCAGTGCATGCCTACTATAGTTACAATTTCTTGTACCAGCACTGTGATGGATACTATACAAGATGTTCCACTATGTTCAATTTATTTATTTTAATACATGTCTATTATTTATTTAAATATTGAAAACTGCAATAAGTTTTGGATAGCCTACTAAGTTGTGGTTGTTCGTCTGTGCTTTACTCGGATGTGCTGTTCAAGGGAAAGGTAAGGCTCTGGTTGGGTGGAGTTTTTTATGTTTCTAGTGAGAGTAGTGTTTTAGATCTATGTTTTTTGATAGTCATGGTGATAAATATTGATTGTTTTATATGTTTTCTTTTATTGTATATTGATATGAACTGAATTAATTTTTGGTCATTTTATTTTTTATATTGGATAATATTAGTGGCTCTGCGTTTATAAAAATTGAAGAAAAATAAGAAAACAAAATTCATTCCAAATAAATCTTGGGTAATTATTTATCTTTTATGGCCTCGACATAAGGTCACTCGCCTCAAGATGACGGGTTGCATCGAGTTAAGTTGTGACAAGCTCGATGACAGTGGTCCTATGGTGGTGGTTGGCCGGCGATGGTTGTCTGACACGGAGGAGGTGGTCAAGCGATGGTGGCATGAGAAGACGAAAGTGACCTGATGAAGCTGGAAGTGGAGGCTCAACATTGGTCATGTGTTAGTGATAAAGTGGGAGGTAGCCCAATGACAATGTTCCAACACAATGACAGTGCCCTGACGACGATGAAAGTGTCTTGATGATAAATTAGAGTGTAGGTATTTCCAAATTTGATTTTTAAAGCTTCTGGTCCAAATTTATTATGAGGTTTTTGCAAACCAATATGTTCTTTTAGGGGTGCATCACGTACACAAGAAAAGAAAAAGTGGATTTTTTTTAAAAAAATGTGAATTTATTTAATCAGGCTGTATATGACACAACTGTTATATTAAAAGGGCAATTTACACACATAACATTCTTTCGTATTTGCATATCTAATGTAAATACATAAGAACTGTTTAGTATGTATGTTAACGCTCCTAATTAAAGACGTGTGACAGAATTCAGTAGTTAACAAATACTAAAACAACTTCTGGAAACTGGAATGAGAAGTGGTTTATTCAATATTTTTATGACTAAAGATTAACTAACAAAACTTTTTATTCTGATAATTAGAAATCAAAAACTGCAAATTTTATGCCGCAACGTTCCACCTTTGGATTTAGAGCTGGGAACAGAGCTTTCTTAATGAAATGTAAATGTCTTGTCCTCTAAATTTTATTCGCGTTTATGAAGTGCCAAAAAAAAGGTATTTTTGTTTTTCTCATACTGTTATAAAAAGAAAAAGCTGTAGCTCATTGTCTGCAGCACCTGAAAAATACAGAGTTTTGAGCTTATGAAGTAGTTTTGGGTTTCCATTGAGTAGCTGAGGTGAGCCATTAATACTCTTAATTGTCAAAGTAGCCCCCACCAGGACAATATTAGGGTTAAGTTTTGATGAGAATAAAAAAATGCTGCTCAGGAAATTTGGTACTTATTTTTCTTGAGCAAGTAGTGGGTCACTATATTCGTCAGAGTTCAGTTGAAGGAAAGAAGATGTCTGAAGTGGAGAATCAATTCTCTTCACAACCACTGAGGGCTGTTGGGGATTATTTTTATATTTTATCTTATTTTGTTTATTTATTTTTTAATTTCAAACAAAATTTATTTGACATATTTGATTAAAATATAGTTGTTATAAAGAACATTCAAAATACATAAAAATGATTTTGATCTTTTTTTGAAAACATATTAATTTATTTTGGAAACAACAAACAATAACATTTAAAAAATATAATAACATGCATTATTGTAAGAACTAAAAAAAGGGCCCAAGAAAGCCTATAATGTATCATGATGATGTGTTAATGGTCATATTAATTAAAAATATATCTATTTTGTATGTAAAGAAAGGGACTGATGTGTTGAGACTGCTGAATGCTCTATATTCAAGAGCATGATCAAATGTATTAGTTGTGTGCGCTAAAAAATTCATGATTTTTATGTGGAAAACCCGTAAGGAAAAAACCATGAGGTCTAACTGAGCTGAAGAGTTTCAATCTAAAATGATGATTACAATTGCAACAACTTATCTCACTGGGGGAAAGAGTTATAAGGTTTCCAAAGTTACAATATCGACGTTGCAGATAAACTTGTTGCGAAGAACAGACGGCGGTCGATAACAATTGGCAGTTGTCGACATGTTGTGCTTAAAAGTAGTCAACATTGATTGACGGTCGTTAGTAGTGGTTGACAACGATCGGTGGTGGTTGACAGCGGCAAGAGTTGTGTTGGATCCCAAGTCATTCTCAAAACTTCAAGCCCTTCCTCAAGCCTCAAGTTCACCTCCCCCTAATGAGAGGGGTGGGGCACTATTTATAATGTAGAAATATGAACTACTTTGATCAGACAGTTCAAGGAGTTTCTCTTGATCAGACGGTGTTTAATAGACATTTGGTGTCTTAATAATATTCTAAATGAGCAATCTTATGCAAGTTAGAATTGTCTCGTCTAGACTCTCAATTCGACTATGAACTCACGGGGTTGACATCCCATACTTCTTAGACAAGAATTGGTGTTGGAACCACCATAATTCCCTTTTTGTTTTTGCTTGAGTAGGAATTGATCAAAGGTTAATGTAGGTTAAAGTAGCCTCGTCATTTTTTATTAATTTATGGTGAATGTTAGGTGTATTATGGAACCATTTATGTTTTTAGCTGCCCTTGGATAGACGTTGATATAGAGCAATAACATATCAACTTTTTTTTTAGAGATACACACTAATTTCGCCTTTGTATTCGAGTTAGTTTGAGCCTTTTTGCATCAAGCTTTACATTGGTATTAGAATTATAATATGGCAATATCAACTCAAGATTTCTTTTCTATTGTGATATTAATTATTATTGAATTTTTTGAATAATTTTTTAACTCAAGGCACCAAATGTTCATATCAAAAAGTTCAATAATTTATTTCCAAAATATTCACACTCCAATTTGAATAATTTTATCAAGCCCGAGTTTAACAGAACCTTAAGAAAGTTCTCATAAGTATATTTTAAAACTATTTAGGGTCATTTATGGGGTCAAATATCCTATGAACTCTATAATTTTATAGTAAAAAAAAAAATTCTAGATAAGATAAACGACTCCAAGATTTTATAGATTTGAGCTCATTATGAGATGATTTTTCCTTAAAAAAATGCAACGATTAAGGAGGGAACTTCTAGGTACCCAATTACAAATACAAAATTCCTAGGTACCCAATTACAAATACAAAATTCATGTAGAAATGATTAAAATTTCCATTTTTAAAATTTTTAAGTAGGCTTTATTTCTACATTCAATAGATAATTTTCAACAAAGGTAAATATAAGATTAAAAAGACATTCTAGAGCACAATTTAAAGTGACCAATCGATATCAATTGGCATTTGCCAATAGTTGAAGTTCTATCTCTACCTACCTCAAATGTCTGATGATTGTCTTTTGAATCATCAATCTACTCTATGGACTAGTAATGCTCTTCGTCTATTTACAATTAAAATTGTTAATAGCCAACTTCTAATGCTTGCTAAACACTAACACATGACACTAATCTTTATGAAGAAATAATCTCATGTTCTCTCAGGAGAACAACTAGGATGGTCAACTACCATTACCCCACTTATATGAACATCAATCATCAACGAATACTAACCAATGAACTTGCCACTAATATTTGATGCATTGTTTTTCTCTTGCTTGATCTCTCTTAAAAGGAGTTAAATCCATTCAACTACCCATCATCACTCAACTTTTCACATTCTTTATTAATTACCACTCTATGCAAACAATGATGTTTAGTCACCAATGTTTGTTTTTATTTTCTCAATCTCTATTCTTTTATAATATTAGGAGAACACATAATGTGCAATGTTAGAAGAATGACCAACCTGTCCACTCCTCGTAGCCCAACTTTCACCATTACTCATTAATCATCTCTCAGCTCTCACCAATAACTAAATATGATCCATGACACTCACTGTCACCTTTCAACATCTGCACAAGATTGATGTCCAGTGTTCATTAGCCACCAAGATATCCCCTATCAATGTCAAACACTTATTGATGATTGTCGTTCAACACTTACCATTTATGTCACTAGCTAGCCTGCCTTCCGTCAAGAGAATGATGAATCAGTTACTCATCATAATTCAACTTTTCATTGTCGTTCAATTTTTAATGCTCGTAAATTTTAAGTATTTGATATCTGGTAAATAATGGCAACTGCTCCCTATCTTTTTGGTAAACTAATATATCATATGTAGACAAAAATTAAATTAACTTTTCATCATCACCCAATTTTTTTGTACTTTTAATGCCTTATTATCATCCAATGATCAGCAGTTGATACTAGTTAATTATCTTCTCTAAATTTTCAAATTTACAAACTTAACACTCAAATCATTAATATTACATAAGAAAATAGTGCTATTATTATTTTTAAAAGTGAAATACATATTCTCATGCATAGATTTAAAAGGCTAAGGTGCTATATATCTGTAAATATAAAAGTTACATAAGAATCGTAGGCTACATATATGGGTGTAAATGATCTGAATAAAGCTCTTGCCACTTCACCTTAAGCTTGATCTTGAGCTTGATTTACTAATTAAGTTCGAGCTTAATTATATAAGTTCGAGCAGCTCACGGACTGAAAATAGGAAAAAAATTAATTTAAGATGGTGTACATGACAAATAAAATGAGCACTCAAGAGATAGTTAATAAGAAATCGCTTGATATAAAATATAAAATGTCTTTTTTAATACATTTAAATAATTTCAGAAAAATATTTTTTATTTTAATATATCTTAAATACATTTTTATGAATTATTTTTTAAACGAGTCCGCTCTTGAGGTAACCAGTCGAGTTGCTGAGTTGGGGAATTTGCTTTGTAAGCTCAACGAGCTCAGTCCGAACCCACGAGGCCGAGCTCAACTCGCCGGGCAAGGCAGCTGGTCATAAGCCACTTATCGAGACAAGCCCGAGCCAGCTCACGTGTCGGCTTGGCTCACTTACACCCCCATGCTACAAATATATAAATTTTTCGAATTATTAATGTTCATTTTCTCAATAGGACAATCGATCTTTATATTAGGAAAATAATCATCTTTGAGGATACTTTCAAATAATGTGTTGATTTGAATTCAATTCAGAAATATACCACTCAATTTCTATATATTTACATGTCTCACATCTGGATTTTAATTTTTGCATATTACCATTTTATCCATACATGAAAATTTTCATTTCACTTTTTGAAAGTTAAAATGTTGATATTTTCTATAAAATGTGAAAATTTTGGGTGATATAAATATAAAAATAAGTTTAGGTGTTAAATTTGTAAATACATTCGAATTGAGTGCTATGTAGGAAATTGCTAAATGCTCTTTTTTCTTATAATAACTTCATTTTTAATTTTAGCAATCAACTTGCATTTGCTTCGATTTGGTTTGAGCTAGGGTTGTCAAAAAAGCTCGTTGTTCGCGAACATTTCGTGTTCGGTTCGTCAATCAGTTCGTCTTTGATTCATTCGATGAGTAAACGAGACGAACGTGAACAATTTGTTTTTTATTCGATTAGTTAAACAAACCAAACACGAACAGTGATGCGTTTGTTCGTGTTCGAATTGTTATTGTTTGAAATATAAAATAATTTAAAATAATTATATAAAAAAAATTATGATATTTTAAAAAAATAAATTTTATAAATTATATGTAATAAAGTAATAATAATAATATATTAATATACTATATTAGTAATATACTAATATACATATTATATATTTATATAATATATGTTATATAATTAATATAATATATTATTTATATATATATATATTAATATTAGGGATGTCAAATTGGCTAGTCGTTTGCGAACAGCTTGTGTTCGGGTAGTTCGTTAAGAAACGAACATAAACAGAGACTTCACAAACAATTTCGAACACGAGCTTATTTCAAACAAACTAAATTTCAAACGAACCGAACACGAACACAAGCTCTGTTAGTTCGTATTCGGTTCGTTTACACCCCTAATTTGAGCCATTGCTGCTGGCGTGAAATGTACATCGTAAAAAAGTTATATATGTATCACATAATTCTTACTTATTTACGTATCGGATGTCTAAACTTTCATATTTATAAAACATTCTCTTGCTTTAAGCCTTTGCATAAAAATGTATATATTACTTTTAAAACTGGTATCACTATTTTCTAAATGTGATATTAAAAATTTAAGTTATTAAAAATTTGAGTACGATGTGTGTAAATATGAAAAATTAAGTATTGAATATCTAAGTAAATAGAAATTGTGGGCTATATGTAAATGCCGCTAAAAAAAATTACTTGGTCACTTAAAGTTTAATTGCTAAAACTACCTTTAATATCATAATTTTCTAGTTAGTTGCACAAAATTTTAAAAAAAAATGATTGGGACATTTAATAAGCTGAAGAAAACAAAATAAATTGTTGTCGGACTGAAAATATATTTTAATAGGTATTACAAATACATAATAGGTAGGTAATAGGTATTTGTATGACCAAAGAGCGGTGGCTTGACATGACCTTATGATCCTCATTCCGCTCGCTAGCAGAAAACCAACTAGGCTGATATGCTGAGGCATGTACAATAGGACTAACTCAAGACAAGGGATGATCGAAGATCAGGCAAAGAAACATTCATGCGAGAAGTCGTTTACGAGGAAGCGACCATCACGTCAATTTGAAGAAGTTTTGTTTCAAGATGCTACCACTTCCCCTTCTTGTATGAACTGCCTTTTATATAGCTATGTAGTTCTAGATCATGTCAATATTTAATCTAGTACTATTTAAATAATATTGGCTCAACTGTTGTTGTCTCTTGGTTTTTCCATGAATTCTAACCAATAAAGAAATATTTTGAATGAATAATGTGTCCAAAGAATTCATAAAATGAGAAGAAATGAATTCCTTCAATATTTGTGAAAACTGGCCCCTTTTTTTGCTTCTACCATGTCTGTTATTATAATCCCTTATGACATTTCTTATTGGAAATTGTTCACCACATAAATGCCTATTTTTTTATGTTTCATCTTAAATGATGCTTTTATCGGCCTATTTTGCATAAAGACGAGTTGGTGAGATTATTGTCTTGAAGAACTTAGCATTGAGTTAGTTGTGTGCACCCATCTAAGTTGGTTTTCTAGATGTTAACACACACTCTTATGCCAATGTATATTGATATGCTACCATATTAGGTATACATGTGCTTATTTATAAATATCTCGACTATTATTTATCTCTTTATGGTGATATTAAAGAAATAAAATAACTTGGGAATCAAAATTATTGAGTCAGTGAATAGCATATTAACATCATCTTTTCCACATGATTTCAATTTTCTAACATAAAATATTAATATTTTAATTAGCAAGATCACCCATAGTGCAAAATAAACACACAATGCAAGTTGGCCCCACACCCTCTCATTTGCTTTAAATTTGTATGTGTTGGGGGATTTGAGAACCAAACTAGATGGTTGTGGTGATTAGCATCAAGAAGCTATTAAGGAACTAAAGGTACAAGTTGGAGTAGGAGTTTATGAAGTAGATGGAGGTGCCACACCAATCATATAATCAATAAAATAAACTATTGAGAGATAAGCCATCGAAGGAGCTTTCTGAATGGAATGCTCAACTGGCTAAGAAGAGATTTGATCAAGTAACTATTAAAGAGGTGGTGGGGAAGTTATTTTGAGAAGGAATAAATCTATGTGACGAGCATGCACAACACTGAGCTATGGAGAAAAGTTGAATAGATTGAATAAAAAGTTAACTAGTAAATGACAATCTTTATAGGAATGGTTTATGGAGGTTCAAGAAATATAATGAGGAGGTCCTTAAATTTACTTTTAATTGACAATATTTATTGGGATGGTGTACAGAGATTAAAAAAAATATGATGGGAAAGTCCCTTAATTAGCTAATCATTGATTTGACTTCTTTGTATTCCAATTACTTAAGTTGTTAAAAACAACGGTCCTATGCGCTTGTGTAAAAGAAAGAATACCAAGATGATTCTATTGTTAGATCTTTAGACATCTAAAGAAGTAATCATATACTTTTGGTATTTTGAAAGTAATTTGTAAAGAATATATAAACTGACTTTAAACTTGAGCCCTTCTTTGTTATTCTTGTTGAATTATATTTGAATTCCTTCATTTGCCTATTGAACTCATTAAGCTTGAAGTGATTCTTCGTCATGAGACACCTTGAGTTGAGCATGCAACTTTTGTATAATGGTTGTCATTATCAAGCAACCCATTTTAATTGAGTTTCAATATTAATAGTTTTGGTTGGCACATGTTATTGCTATTTGTCGTGATATCTTTCATTATCATATTCTGTTGATCTTTTGTTACCTATAATCACTCCTTAATTGTCTTCGATTTTCTCAAAAGTCTAATCTATAAACTAGGATCCAATCATTACTGCTCGAGTAAAAAAAATAGTCATTGATATCCCATGTATTCTTAAGTAGATCAACAGAAAGACCTTTTTTTTTTGTTTTTTGATATGCAAGATGATGTAAGCATAAAGTAGTTTTATAATTTAATTAATACAAGGTATAACATGTTTGTAATGTCCATTGGTGCTGCCCATCGGTGCAACATCAAAAAATCATTTTTTTTCTTAATTGAGGGAATACATAAAGATAAAGGAATTGTGTGCAAACTTAGCTAAAAAAGAATCATTGGCAATCATATGTAATTAGCTCCTTAAGAATTTATTAATCAAATCAAAACAAATTATTTTCTACGTGTTTAAAGCTTGTCCCCATCTTCAAATTAAAAAATCAAGTGATGGAATAAATCTCTAAATTTTATTCCATCATGAGGAATATTGCTTGGAAATAAAATTATTATACTTCAACTTTTAACCTTAATTAAATTTGTATAATTAGAAGTAATTATTTGCTTTAACATTATAAAAATGAACCAAAAAATGATAATATTTCATTAAAAAATCTATTACATGTGCTATAATTCATCAAAATTTTAAATGTATTTTTTTATGGATATTCATTGATGAATATTACTTTCTGATAATAATTTTACAAAAATAATTTGCCAAAGATTTGACCATTGATTACAAATAAAAATATCACATGCAATCCATTAAAATTTTAAGTATTTACATTTTCTCTTAGTTTTATATTTTTTGAAGCCTCGTCACACCCTATGTCTAAATGTTGGTACACTCCTACAACATGGAACATGATAAAATAATATAATATACATTTTATACTCATAAGCAATATAAATGGCAAGTGTATGTAAGAAAAATAAGTATTATTTTAATACAAAAATACTATTCAATTATTGATGCAATCGAATAGTAAAACACAGCTTAATAGAAAATAAATAGAATTAATATATATATATATATATATATATATATATATATATATATATATATATATATATATATATATATATANATATATATATATATATATATATATATATATATATATATATATATATATATATATATATATATATATATATATATATATATATATATACCAAATTCAATAAAAAAATTATAGTTAAAGCATGTATAAACTTATAGTTATTAAAATAGAGTCGAATGTTAAAAAATCCACCAAAAGTCCATACGAACTGCAAAAAGTCCCATACAGACTGATTATGAAAAAAATTAAGTACGGTTAAATAGCATAAACCTAATAAATAACCCTAATATATTAAAGCACAAGGGACATGTAATTGGAGCATGTAGTATAAACTATTAAATAAATACAACAATGATATGATAACTATGTAAATTCTGTGTTATTATCGAGGTTGCTAGTAAAAAAAAGTCATGTTTCAGGAAGTATGATTACTAATATAATATTGTGTATTATAGACTATAAAAACACAATTTTTGGCCAATATTATCATTTATCTCTTTAGGATGACATTTGAAGAAAAAAGAACTTGACCAACTAAAATCAGTGAATTAGCGAGTAAGATATGAACATCTTTCCCACATGATCTCAATTTTCTAACATAAGATATTAATCTTTTAATTATTATGACCACATCTTAGTGCAAAAGAAACAGACCATGCAAGCTGGCGGCACACGTTCCCGTTTGCTTTAAATTTATATTTGTTGACGGATTTGATTTCCCTTTTACTTTACCATTGTTTCTTTCTAACGATTTTAACGCCCAGCAAAGCAAAGATAAGCGAGTTGATCGGAGAGTGTGCGATAGCCACGACGGCAGGAGCAGGCCGGCGATGGAGATTAGTCAGCTTTTTGTGGGCCCCACCCACGCCGCAGCATGGATTGCTTCGTGGTACGAGAAGTTTGAATTGTTGCGCGAAAGCACAGGGCTCGATTTTGTGATCGCCACGCAGAGGGGGTGATTTACCTGGCGGTGAGGTTAGTTAGAAATTTGACGTGACGCTTACTTCTCTCTTCGGCATGTTCTGACGGGAAAAACTAGTAGTTGGAGGAGACAAGCAGGCATGTTTTTTGGGTGAGGAAGGAGCGTCGTGCGATGATGAGCCCGATGCTACGGCGAGAGACGCCACCTTCCACGCTGTTTCTCCGTGGTTTTCAAAGTAGGATTTTCTTGTTTTTTCTTCTTTTTTTTTTGAAGTTAAAATGACAGGATAAACTTGATGTAAAAAGCAGGGGAAATGAAATGGTTTGATGTAAGCAGAGAGGTAGAATGAGAGGGCAGTGTAGTGATTGTGCTAAGAGGAGTATAGTGTGATGAAATGGAGGAGAAGTACAGTGGGGTAGAACAGAAGAAAGAAAGAAGGTAAAAGAGGAAGAAGGAAAATAAGGGAGGGGAGGAGATATAGGGAGTGAAGCGTCGATGGCCGATAAATGAGCGGGAGTACCACAGATTTTAGGCAACACTGAGCGCTGCTAGGTCTCGTGGGTGTGCTGCTTCTGGTTGCGGATGCACCTATTGGGTGTGGGAAGGGAGGTGTGTGTGCTTCTTAGAGGAGAAATTATTGCATACAGACACCCCATATATCTCTGAATGTGGTGTCTGATCCCGACCGTAGATCATGGTGATCTACGATCAGGATTATTTAAATTTTTTTTAAAAAAAAATTAGGCGGGGCCCACCGAAATACATCCTGACCGTAAATCACCAGATTTGCGGTGTCCGATCCGTATGGAATAATTTTTCCCCTTAGAGACGTAGGGTGGCACTGCGTTTTGCGAAGCGAGAGCGTGGGAGAACCCCTTAGTGACACTGGTGAGCCATCTTTCCCAGGGCAAGGGCTCAAAAGAATCCTAACAGACACGATGTTGCCTCCAAGCACGAGTTCGCTAGAGAATAAAATTTGTGGTGATGGTCAACATGAAAAGTTTGGCTACTGTGAAAGAGGAAAATTCAAGAATACCAATGGTGCTTAGGTGAAAGTAGTCCCCAAATCAAGGAAATTAAGGTTAATGTGTAGGTCACACCACACAAAAATTGAGATTTTTAACTAAAAACTGAGATGAGCTTCAAATAGGTCAATTTTGATGCAACAACTTCATTTGGTCATATTTTAAATTTGAAATTGATTTAAGCTCATTTTTCAAATTGATTTAAGCTCATTTCAAAGGTGAATTTGTTATAATTATCAGCGAAATTATTTTAAATATTGTAGGCTAGATGAGCCTCAAAATAAATTTTGAATTAAACACAAAAAGACTCATTTGAAAGGTTCTGATAATGTGAACGTGTTCATGAAGTTTGTTTTATATAATGACACTAATTAAAGTTTTCATGTAGAACAAATTTTCATGCTTGAAAGCTCAAAAAATGAAATTTCACATAAAAATTTATTTGATAACCATCAAAAGTCATTTCATGTTTTTCATATGTTAATAATGAACCAAATGTAGCTCATAGCATGTTGAAGCACTACAATGATTCGTAGAGAAAATGATAATTTTGAGGCATAAAATGTTATATTTTTTATTTATGGCTCACATTTATTTTAATAGCTTATGAGATTTATTTTGATAACTTAAGTTATTTATTTTCTTAACTCATAACTTATGTCATAATTTATAAGAATTTATGATATTTATTCTGATAAGTTATTAATTTTTTTTACTCATAACTTATGTCATAACTTATGATATTAATTTTATAACTCATATAATCCCTTAAATGAATAAGAGTTACTAACTTATGTCATTGATTTTAATAATAAAAAAAATCAATTAATTTATTAAATTATCATAAATTCTATTGGTTTGTAACCCCTTGATGGATCGTGGTTAAATAAAGCCTAATTTAGAGAATGAGTTCTCTCTCTTCCTAACACACTCCGTACATTTCCCTCCATCAGAAAGTACAGAAAGTTTCAAGAGATTAGAGAGAGAAAATTCATCTCTTTAAAATCAAATTTCTTCAAGATCAAATTTCTTTATCATGAATACAAGTATGTGTTACTTTGTTTTAGATATGTAAAAATCATGAATTTAAAAGATCTTGACTATTATTTTTTTTTGAAATTTGTGTTATAAAGTTCAAACATTAATTTCTAACATAAAAATGATAACTTCATTATATTTTCTTTATCAAGCTGTATTTATTTCCAATTTTACTATTTGATTGAAGTTAAATTACATTTAATTTTCATTTTATGAATTTTATTTTAAGTGTCTTAGATACTTGAGATGAATGAGGAGTTGACCAAAAGTAGGGTTGAAAACGCTATCAGCTTTTTCCTATAACTTATGAAATTTTTTTTTTCATTTTTTAACACTTGTAAGAAAAAATCATAAATTTTCAATTATGAATAAAAATGAGGTTTTTTTGGTCGATCACAACATTGTATTTTTTTTTTTTACATTTTTGTGTTGAATGATCATATGTTGGGAGTCTGACAGTGATAATTGATGGGTCGACAATTTTAAGAATGATTCATCAGTTCACTAAGTCACCACCAAGCTCAAGTCTTGTACAACTCTTATGTCTTGGTTACTTGATTACGTCGCACCTTGCACTAGACCTATTAAGTAGATCTTGCCACAATGTTTGTGGGGGCAACCGTCTACACAATGTAGGGTGATTCATATGCTATTTACCAAGGATCTTGTCATTAATGGGTAAGGAATCTTGTTGCCAGAGCTTCACCCATTATGAGCTATGATATATGGGTTCTTACAATGAATGAGGGTTGTGGGCCAAAAATTGTACATTTTTCTAATCAGAAATTACCTGTTGTTGATAGTTTTTAAGAAAAGTTTACCGAGTCATCTATTTCTTCAATTCTTTCTGTCTGAGAGCTGAGTTGGCTCATTTCTCCTTCATAAGGTTGAGTGTGAGTAGCACTTCATCATTTGCTTCATGTACTCGGCTAAGTCTTCTTTGTCAAATGACAAAGCTTTCACCACTCTCTAACTGTGAAAGTTAAACTAAACTGGCATTTTACCTCCAACTTATGTGACAATATGAATGGGGTTTACCCGTTTGTTGTAGAAGGTATCGCTCGGATAACTCAAGGAATAAACGGTAAGATTTCAACCTAGTTTCCCTAAATGCCTTAAACTTTTTTTTTATTAAAAAATTTAGGATGATCTTATTGGTTGCTTCGACCTGCACATTTGTTCAAGGATGATGAATGAATGCAAACTTCAAATTGATCCTTTAACTTTGACAAAAATCTTTTATCCAATGGTTGGTAATTTTTATTTCATTGATTGTGATAATTATGAGAAGTGGGCCATGCTGACATATTATATCAATCTATATGAAGTTCGAAATGACCTTTGTGGTTATTTAGGCTAGCACCTTGGCCTAAATAAACTTGAAAAAGTAATCTACTACAATAAAAATAAATTTGTGTTGGACTCATGAAGAGGGAAAAGGGCTCGAGAATATTAAGTTCCGATATGGCGAAAGACCATGGGTTGACAATGAGATGCAGTTTATGAGCTGACTGGTGTTGTTGTGATGTTTTTTTTTTTTTTTACATTGTTCACACCTTGAGAGCATCTAGGCATCCTTTTAAAGTGTTAGACATAAATATCTTTATGTTTGTACTCGGTGTGGCAAAGTTTTCCCTTAAAAGTGGCTTCAACATTCCTCTAAATGTATTTTCTGGAGAATATTCTTAACCTCATATTTTGTGATACACCTCAAATATAATGAGGTGACTAACCTTTAGAAAATTTTTCCTTCAACCATAAGATATTTGGCTACCTTAATTTTGAAACACTTTGAGTTGGTTACTTCTTTTGAGGGATTCAAAGTCTCAAGGAATAAGATGTATGGATCCATCTAGCTCATTGATGCTTCATCTCCCAGCTCCATCACTTCGAATTCCTCAATGGTCGACTAGACAAGCCTTTGGGGCATCCTCACTCTCAAGTGGATGCACTTGGATATGAGGTTTTTCATTTAGTTATCCACTCATGATATGTGTTCAATCTTGAAATCTTTAATTTTCACAATCAAAGTTTTAACATTGCTGACATACTTGGACACATCTCTTATCTAACTTTAAATTGCTCATTCACCTGATTGACAACAAATTAATAGTTAAAATTTATCGAGAGGTGTTGTGCAATCAATTTGTAGGAAAATTGTAGCCCAACAATCAGAGCTCCATGCTCATCTTGGTTGTAGATGACTTCAAATCCCACCTATATTAAGTGGTACAAATAATCTCCTATTGCATTTGTTAGAGCAAGATCGCTCCTTATCTTAGTTTGACCTAATTATATGGAAATATGCAGAGCCAATGATTGTCTGTAGATCATAATTTTTTTTTCGGGTTAGCTCAATTCAAAAAAATTAACCAAGAAGTTAGCTATGACTTGAGTCAATGGTGGTCTGGGTCATGTAAAAGAGATCAAACTCACTGAGTTCTTCCATCCATTTGAGAAGCCAATCAGAGTGTTTCAACCCAGTAAGGATAAGATTGAGTTGCTTTTTGGGATGATCCTAACCAGAAGCATCTAGAAATATGCGTGAAGCCTGCATACATAAATGATGAAAGAAAATGTTATTTTTTTTCTATGCTCAGGTACATGATCTTAACATTTTGAAGGACTCAACAGACATAGTAGATCAAAAACTGCTTCTCATGCTCCTGTCATATTTAAAACAACCAGGTGGTTTCTAGTCTGACCCCCAAGTATAAGGAGAGTTTTTTCATTCGATTTTGGACTTTGAAGAAATAGTGGTGACATAAGAGAATCTTTCAATTTCTTGAATATTTATCCACATTCATCTGACCAAGAGAAGTTTTTTGCTTAGCTTAAGGTTTTGAGGAAAAAAATGTACTTGTCACTAGATTTTTATATGAATTGGCTAAGACATGTGATTTGTATAGCTTGTTTTAAAAGTCTTGGTAAGTCAGTAGGACGACATGTTGATCAATGCCTGAACTTTTTCAGGGTTAGATTTTATTTTTTATGAGGTTAGGAGATAACCTAAGAGTTTTCCTATGGATGCCCTAAAAGTGAAGTAGACTTGACAGTATTGAGCTTCATATTAAATTTTATTGTGTTTCAAAAGTTTCTTTTAAATCTTTAATGTGTTGCTCGGGTGCTTTACCTTTTACTAATATATCATCCAAATATACTTTAACATTTTTTTCATTTATGTTTGCCAAAAATTACATCTATCATTCTTTAATTAGTAGATTCAGTGCTTTCTAGTCTAAAGTATACTATAATATACCAATATAGTTCATCTCATGTGATTAACACAGCCTCCTCAGCATTGGTCGGATTCATTTTAATCTGATAATAGCTAGAGAAGGCATCAAGGAAGGTCATTACAATGACCAACTATTGCATCCACAAGCACATCAATTCATGAAAAAGGATAGATGTCCTTTGGGCAAGCACGATTCATATTAATTAAGTAAATGAATACAAGCCACTTATCATTCAATTTATGTACCACCATGACATTTGACACCCACACTTTGTACTAGACTTCTTGGATGTAGCCACTTCTAGCAACTTCTAGACCTCTTTCCTAATTAGTTTAGCAAGTGTGATGGTTGATTGCTTCATCTTATGCTTCATCGACTAGGATGTTGGGTTGGCGTTCAAGCAGTGGGAGGTGGCATACGTTTCTAAACACTCAGGGAACTCAACCCGACCGAGGACCCTGCAGGAGTTCCCTGGCTACCGATTCTAAAACTCGTGGAACCCAAGTATGTCAAACAGTAATGTAAAAAAAAACAAAATAATCTCAGCGGTCATTTACGATGAATTGATTGACTACTTGCATCACCTTTGCAAAAAAAAAAATATACCGAGCCTCTAAAGTCAAAAAGGTTAGGTCTCGATAGTTGGTTCTCCACTCAACACTTAAAAGATCCATGAAAATGTGTAAAGCAAATCATCCTAGAAAGAAGTCCCCAAAGGTTGCACTAGTAGGTGATGCAAGATCTGCACTTAGTAAAGGGAGTGAACTTAGCCAAGGCAAAGGCTTGATTATCGATTGGCGGGGTATGCGATAATTTAGGTTTTATGTAGACCAATAAGTTAACATACATTAATCAATCACTATGGAAAATGGTTGAGAGCGCAAGTTGACTCTCAATCGATTACTTAAATGAATTCTTAAAAACGTAATAATCAACGACGAGAATGTGATATCCAAAGTGTGGGGTTTAGCTCTAAAGGTGATCAAGACACATGCTAGCATTAATGTCCGCAACAGTCACAAAGATCGCCTCGGGCACGAGTCTTCTCATAGGCAACAGCGAAATAGGATTAACGAAATGTCTTGGTGGACTGGCTAACGAGACCGATCAGCTCACAAGATGACCACATAATTAATCAGGTTGCAATCAAGTTAAAATAAATAAAAAACAAATAAATTTTTCATGTATGTCCAAAAAGGAATTACAAAGGTCTTCCCTTTCTAGCAAGTGGCTAACCTATCCTCGGTCATTCTCCTTGTGAAAGCGTCTTCCGTCTTGTCCGAATTAGGGTGAAGAACTCATACGGATAAAATAAAATTGGGGTCGATGAGTCATAGGGGATGAACCTTTGGACAACAAAATCAATTCCGCTCCGGAGTTGTTTCGTCGGTCTGGTCTTTTGCTGCTCCTCAGAAATGGACGAAGAAACCTTCCTTTTCAACTCCTCGACCTTTCTCTCCATAGCGTTTATAGTCGTGAGAGACTCTTCATGGCTCTTAAGAGCATTTTCGTATTGCACCTTCCCCAACTATAGCTGTAGAGAGGCAATTTTCTTTCGAGTGTAGCCCAGAGATCTTTCCGAGGCTGCTAGGCCAGCCCTTGAAAATGAGTGTCCTGTGCCACCATCAGATAAAAGAGGTCTGCACTCTAACCAATCTATCATTGGTTAAGGCCCCTTAAAGATTTTCCAATCACCTCGTACTATAGCAACTCTACCAAAATCAAGGGCATGCCTATGTTTAGGGCCATGCGGGGAAACCAATCCCTCAATGTCTCAAGAGGCTGATCTGCTTGTTGGCACTAACCTACATCCACTCATCTTCTTTGCGTATCAAATGCCACAGCTCGGGGGG
>NEWO01000118.1:790637-836277 GCA_003013225.1 Phalaenopsis aphrodite
ATTATGCCTCCGAAGAAGATGGGGGATGATAGTGGGTAGACGAGGTCGCTTCCTCTGATGTCGATAGAGATGGAACAGGAGAGATGGGCTGACCGACCCTTGCCTGCTCAGACAGGGCAATGGATGAAGAGCCCTGACCTAAATTTAGGAGATGAAGTGGCCTTAGCCTTGACTTCTCCTTGGGTATCCACCAAAGTAGATTTTATTTCTTCGCCCTTCCTTGCACTATTCAAACATAGTCAGACAATCATAGTAACCTCACATGTCACTGTGTTTTGGACAACTACTGTGGTTTCAGATTTAGAAACTATAAATTTTACACCCCTAATATCGTTCTCCATAGAGGTCACCTTATTAGGGGGAAAGTATATGTCAGAACTATTTGAAGGATTACCTGTCACTGGAAGGCACTTCCATTTTCGTTATTTGGTGCCCACCTTCTCTCTCGTCGCATTAATTTTCCTCACCTCGTCAATCTAAGTGATGACACTGCTCCTTAGTCATCTCACCTTTTAACATTCGAGTTCCATCGCCTCTATCGTATAATGAGGAACCGAGAGATGACAGTTAGTTAGCATCACCTCAGTGACGTACATGTACTACGGAAGGAACATCTCATTTTTCCCCGTCAGCTCTGATGAATTGGTTTGAACACCTCAATCACTGGAGCAGGAACCAACTAGAAATTGTTTCTTCCAATCCCTTATCTTATTTTCAACTATGAGGATTTGGATTTTCTTGCTGATGGAGAACATGACGAAACCTCCTTGTCAAACTTGAATATATATAATAATAATTAAACAGGTCGATCGGCCACGGGATGCTCTCTAGACAATTGAAAAGAAAAATCATTATCGTGGCTATGGAATTTGGTAGCACTAGAATGAATCTGCATTTATTGAAGATGCTCCGTAGCTCACTACAAAAGGAAAACCAGACACCATACTTGAACAAATCTCAAAAGAAGACCAAATACTCGCCCACATTGTTCGTCGTGTGTGTCGGTCCCCGCATTGCCCAAAGGATAATGCTTCCATCCAAGACATACCTCCTCTGCAACTCCTCCGCATCCCTTCCCATTAAAAACAAAGGGTCAAAGGCCTTGCTAGAACCGAAGAGTGTAGGAGGGTACTTGGGAGCCGTCAAAAGAAAATGGAGCCTAAACGGGTCCACCAGAGATTTGGTTGGGGCATACCTCTTCTGAATTAGTCATCAGAGGGCCAACTCCCCGCCTAACCTAATGTGACCCGTCCGATAAATGACATGCTGGAACTCAACCATGGTAGCCGATTCACGGAGTACTCTTAGCTCGTACCACATACCTGCCAATGCAGTGTGCAAAGTGGCGACCTCTGTCTGTAGAGCTACCACCTTTGAATCCATAGTTTTTAGGCGAGCTTACAACCCCCGAACAAGATCTACGGTTGATCCACTAACCACTCACTCAGAGGAACCAACCGACCGCTAAGGGTATGATCCCTTCTGCTTATCGCTTCGTGAATCCGAGAGAAGGATATCACCACGCTCGTTGCTCCTTTTAGGGGGTCCACCAAAGGGCCAGATAATTGGTGCCCCTTTGGAGTAATTGAGGACATAAGCTTGGCTTACTCAGCTTGCAAAATGGCCACCGTAGTGGGTACAGACTCCAAAACATCCTTTGAAAGCCCGTCATCTTCGCGGCCCACCGACCCAACCGTTTCATCGACATCCAAGATAATGTCATAGAGTTGTTAAAAAACAACTAAACCAAAGAAAATTTTTGCATAACTAAAAATCTGTCCATTTTAAAAAGGGCTATCGAGAACTTATCTCTCTCTTACAATAAGGTATCTCTATCTTTCTGAGGTGAAGGCCAAAAAGTACCCACAATTGTCTCTCCCTTCGACTCCTTTTCTTCAACCACAATCCTCTTGCCAGACAAATCTCGCTGGCCCTCAACAATCTCGTTTATGTCGAGCCCGAATGCTAGAGTTTCCTGACGAAGTATTTTGGCGACTGTCCCTCAGTGCTATCAGATGTGTCGAGCAGATCGGCCGCCACAAATTCAGGGTTAGACCTCTTATCTGTTTCATGGTCTTCTTCGTCTTTACAAAAGCAGAAACCTAATAGCTCTCCAAAGCCAAGAATTAAGGATCCACCCTACTCTGACTCACACCCTCAGCCATGGGAGGCCTCCAATTGTTTGAGGATAACTAACAACAAATAACGTAATGACAAAGCCCATGACTCCATCTGTAGAGCGCACTGAGTGTGGAACCTAGGGGGAACTCAATTGCTTAATCGATTCTCTTTATTTTGGTGTCACTGATTATTTAATAGTTTCCTTGTTCTTATCGTAGTTATCACTATCAAGAAGCATGAAAACTTGGGGAACTAATTTATGCATCAAATTGTCAGCATGAATGACAAAGTGATCAGGCGATAATGGATAATGTTTCAACAATCAAAGCATTGAATTTAAGGAGTTCGATCCGATTCGATCCTGTGAAGACCAACAACTCGATCAAGTCAATCGACCTTTAGTAATGATGGATCCAACCAACGGTCTTTTTTACGGCTCCAACTATCGAGGCTTCGTAAAAAGCCGATCGACCACGACTAATCGATTGATCTACCTCAGCAAAAGCGACTTTCATACGACATATCGCTTCTGCCGACCAATCCAAAGCACGTTGATCCGCCAATCGTCGTCGTACCACATTCCATAATAATGTAAATATGATGTTAATTAGCACATTAATTGTATTAAGGACGATATCCTTAATTGCTCTTTCCATCCATAACTATGTAAGCAGAATCCTTTAAATAGGGAGTGTAACGATGATTAAAAGGATTTTTTCCCACGAATTCTCTCCATAAAATTTTGTCTGCACTGCTCCATCTCTCTCTCCCTCTCCCTTTCCCTCTCAATCTCTCTCTCTCTCTCTCTGGTGTTCTTCTTCGCTTAACTCTAACTCTCGAGGTGTGTGTTCGTAAAAGATAACTTGTGATTTGATACCTACAATTATTTTGAAAATTATGGTCATTAAGATAAACAGATTTCTGTTATTTCAACAACCGTTTTCTAATAACACCTGTAAAGTTGTTTATCCAAATAGCTTCGACATTATGAAACAAACAACCGCCCCGATACATATCTTTAAAATGTTAAGAAAATGAGCTAAGTGTTGCATTCAAAATTCATTATAATTCTATCCTACATTTTCTTTTTATCCTCAAATCTAATACTTAAAATCTCACACTTCTTGCATGCATCTCCCCGTTTGCAGCAAACCATTTATTTAAACATCAGCCAAAAATAATTATCAGAGATCTGGATTCGAAAATCAGCGTTAGAGAATATTGAGAAGGGAGTCGAATCCGGTTCAATTCCATAGAAATGTCACGGGGAACGATGTGCAGCGCACGATGGCAGCATTCAATGCCCACTCCCACCACTATCGTAATTATTAAGCAAACATGCGAGATCATGTGCTGTTACCCCCTGCACCACCCTTCCACTGTTCCACTAATTAATATGTTCTTTCCTTAAAAATAAAAACCGCCGGTGGATTTATGGGACCGTTATTGCCGCACCGGTTGACTGCCTCGGTAGTAATTAAAGTCGGCAGACGATCGTGCCGCAGTTGTGCATCCCCGCCGACGGCGCACGTGCTTCACCCTCTCACGTGATCTCCATGATTAGCAGTTAACACACCTTAATGATCGTAACTATACCATAACACGTAATTAAACGTCTCTAATGACGAAAAAGCAGTCCAACAACCGCACAGGCGGTCGAGGGGCCATCAACCCGGTCGGCCAATCGTTTGCTCGCAAACTGAGCCGGAAACATTGCTGGGGCCCACACGGCAGCTAAGAGATCGCCGTTCATTTCCCATTGAGATTCTGTATTTGAAGTGATGGACGGCGATCCGTTAGGAAATCCTCGTACTATTTTCCTTGAATTGGAGACGCGGCGAGAGGACAGAAAGTGCGACCTACGTGGCGGCAAGCCCTGCGATTCGTGGAAAGTGTGGGTCCGATTAGGGCTGGCGAAGAGGGTGGATTGGTGGGCATAAATTAGAATGCGAGGGCGAGAGAAGGATCGGAGTCTTTGTCTGAAGACGGATTTGGGTCCCCTTAACTTTACAGAACTTGTCGTCCCCTGAAGCGGGCAAGGTCCCGAGGTGTTCGACGTTTTGCCGAGGAAAGCAAACGATGGTGGCCGGGATTGCCAAGGCCCGGGATGTGGAGGTAGAGTGGCCGTGTTGCCTCGATGAATACGAGAAGCTTGTTCTGCTCATGAACACTCCGAGGTACGCTCTGTTTTTTGTTGTTCTGTTGAAGAAGAAATGTGTGTGACGGCTTTGGATGCTTTGGTTTGGTGTTCAGGGTGGTTGTAGATAACAGCGTCTTCCCCACGGCGACGCTGGTTACGGTGGACAGCGCTAAGAAGCATAGATACCTGCTGGAGGCAGTGCAGGTGCTTAGCGACCTGAATCTTTCAATCAAGAAGGCATACTTTTCCTCTGATGGAGGATGGCTCATGGACGTCTTTCACGTCACCGATCAGTTAGGCTGCAAGCTTACTGACGAGAGTGTTATCTCGTTTATCGAAGAGGTTTTTCACTTTTTTCCGTTTTCATCTTCCTTGTTCCCTTGTTCGAAATCTCTGGATTCGCAAACTGAGTTTTCCTGCTTTTTCGTGCAGACTCTTGAAGCCCGAAAACCGAACAAATTCGATGGGCGAGGAAATCTCACCGTTTTGGAACTCTCCGGTGCCGACCGTCCGGGACTGCTCTCGGAGATCTTCGCAGTGCTTGCCGATCTCCAATGCGGGGTTTCAGATGCGCGTGTTTGGACCCACAATGGCAGGATGGCCGCTGTTCTCTTCGTCTCCGATGAGCACTCCGGCGAGCCAATCGAAGATGAGTCGTACAGAGTGTCCTGCATCCAGACCCGCCTCCGCAACATCCTCCAAGGCCGAACCAACATCACCTCCATGGCTGTCGTTAATGCGGAAAGGAGGCTCCATCAGATGATGTTGGCCGATCGAGATTTCGAGACGCCGACCTCCCCGCCTGCAGTTTCAATTCAAAGCTTGGTTGAGAGAGGCTACTCCGTTGTCACCGTCCACTGTTCCGACCGCCCCAAACTCCTCTTCGACATTGTCTGCACGCTTACCGATATGGAGTACATCGTTTACCACGGCACTGTTCGCACCGACGCCGATCAAGCTTATCAAGTATGACATTTGATCATTTTCCACCAGAATTCAAATACCTAAAATTTCTGGAAAATCTTTCTGAAGCTGTTTCTGTTCAGGAATTCTACATCAAGCATTCAGATGGGAGGCCCATTAGCTCGGAAGCAGAGAGGCAGAGAGTGATGCAGTGCTTACAAGCGGCCATAGATCGACGAGGCCAGGGTTTGCGGCTCGAGATCTGCACAATGGAAAAGCAAGGGGTTCTCTCGGAGGTCACGAGGGTTTTCAGGGAGAACGGATTGTTGGTGAAGAGGGCTGAGATTTCTTCTACCAAAGGGCAAGCGGTATCGAACGTCTTCTACGTCACTGATGCCGTCGGCTGCATTCCGAGCTTGGAGATGGTGGATGTCGTACGGAGAAATATCAGTACCGGCTGCCTTACAGTGAAGGAGCTGGTGACTTGCGAGGAAGCTGTGGAGGAGGCTGGGAGCAGAACAAATAACGGGCTTGGGTTGGCCTCATTGGGATGCTTGGTGCTCAGGAATCTATCCAATTTGGGATTAGTTAGGTCTTCTTCTTGGTAATGACAAATTATTTCGGCTAAGGTAGTTTAAAACAATCATAATGCACAAATACTATATGAAGGAAATTTGTGCATTATTATTGTTTTAATTTAATTAACATATCATAATTTTCTTAATGATATTCAGTACCTATAGATAGATATGTGTAGTAGACTTCACTTACAAGTTTATTTGAATGTTATGTATGGTTGTTTAGGGCTGGCGTGCTGTGTTCTGATGAATAGAGATTAATGAATCGATAGGATGGTAATTACTTTGTCGTTCTGGTGTTCTGATGATTATGAAGAGAGAAGATTGTAGTTAAGGAACAGAGTGAAATGGGGCCATTCGGGGTAAGGTGTCATTCGCGGTCAGGCGTGTATATTTTTGGTCGTTGAAACGGAAGACACCAGGTGTGGTCTTTATCCATGGTTGTTGGGGGGTAAGTTGACCCGACTTATGGAATTTGATTTTGAATGTTTTGCAAATAATTAATATTAAATTAAGGGGCATTTATCGTGCCACAATTCTTATGGATTTGGATGTCTAATACCTAAAATTGTGATTATTAACTTTTTCAGTTGAAAATTACATTTTTTTCATCCGTAAAACTCTGAAACCAAAATATTATAAGCATAGATATTAAATTTTGTATTAAATATGTAAATATATAAGTATTGTGTGGTATATATGTAAATTTTTTTAAAATTAAAAGCTTTGAAAATTAAGAATTAATATAAATTTTATCTATTTTTAATTGTTAAAGTGCGTCAAGACAGGTCTGTTTAGGGCAGCTTATAAGAGTGGGCGGCCTTTTGAAAACGCCGTCATTACATTTGAATTTTGTGTTTCTCTCGTGTTTTCAAAAACCTCGTTTCAAATTTGCTAAAAACGTTGCCTACGGGATGTTCCATGAGGGCAGCGTTTCTTCCTTGCGTGTTACTTCGCTGCCCTCGCAACTAATCGCAATCTCCGCCCTAGCCCTCCCTCCTTTGCAATCAGTCTCAACCAGGTAAAGTCGTCTCCTTTTTTTTTAGGTTCTTCTGGTGCTCTACACTACAAGGGAATCTATTCAATTTTGATTTGCTTTCTTCGGCTGCACTTACCTGTTTTTTTTTCTTCTGGTACTCCCGAAGCATACTGTTGGCTCTTCTCTCATGTATGTTGAACTTTATGCTTTCAATAGCTCGTAGTTACAATTTCATGAATCACCAATGTAGCATAAAGTGACTAAGAATGGTGGAGAATTCATGGGCTTTGTTAAATATTTTGTGGAGACAGATTTGATGGAGATTGATTTTTACTAACTTTCAATTGATGAATGAATGTTGTGCATTTTAAACTTGCATATTATTGAAATGGCCTAACTTTTCTCCTTCCCTTGGAGAACCTACTAATTAATTATAATCACTTTAGATAGTTATTTGCATTGAACTCTTATGCTAAATGGATGTTTTGCATCTCTACCGTTATATTTAGATTTCATCTTGATTCCAAGAGAACTGATGATTAAAGCTATGTCGGTATTGTTATCATTGTTCTTGGAGAAGGAAATTGTGGTTATGTACATAAATGTAGCTATGAAGGGTACAAAGTTACGACAATGTT
The DNA here is from genome assembly GCA_003013225.1 of Phalaenopsis aphrodite. Lineage (NCBI taxonomy): Eukaryota > Viridiplantae > Streptophyta > Magnoliopsida > Asparagales > Orchidaceae > Phalaenopsis > Phalaenopsis aphrodite. The sequence continues at coordinate 797,997 of NEWO01000118.1, forward strand.
GTAATGAATGCTACAACAATGGAAAATTTTTACGGAGATATAAAAATGAAAGCTTGATATAGAAAATTAAGGAAAAGGGAGGGAGTGCAATAATGGAGGTTATAAAATTGTTATGTCGCAATGGAGGCTACAAATGAAAAATATTTGCGACAATGTTGCAATAATAGCTACAATTAGTTAAAAAAAGTTAAGAGTAAGAAAGTGCAACAATGAACACCCAAAGATTGTGGCGATGCAAAAATGAACGATACAATATTATGATAATGCAATAATGAAGGCTGATTAAATTTTCATTCAAATTATTTGTGTGGTGTTTTAAGTTTAGCCATGAATTGGCTCTCTCTCTCTCTCTTGAATTTAACAACGTTTGGTTTGAGCATGATGTTTGAGTCTCCATAAGGTTCATTATGTCCTTCAAAGAGGAAAAAACTATAATTATAATATATTCTATTTATTACATGATATCTATAACTTTTACAAAAGATTAATTATAAAATGTCTCACACATATCATGAAGGAAATTTTTGTGCTAATTGGTTTGGCAAAGCCAGAACCAAGACGAATTCTCCTAACATGTATTATTCTGATTAGTTGCATGAAGTCCTTAAAGGTCTCAGTAAAATGGACACAATTGATTTGCCATATTTATTTGTGTTGCAGTAAAAATTGTTTTGTATGCAATCTGAATACCCCTAAGTTTATGCTATTTTCTCGTCCAAGAACTCACTCTTTGAAGGCATAATATCATTGAATGAAAGCAGTGTTTTAAATGTCCTACGATTTGAGATGTATTGATTTTGAAATATGTGGCAATAAACCACTGAGATGTCGGATGCTTCAAAACGTTATAGCATTTGCTTCACAATTATTTTTAAGAATGCCTAAATTGTGTTTTTTTTACTAATATGATAACAAAAATTTTTTTTATTATGATTAGTTATTTGAAGTTTTCTTATATGTTTTTTCTAGGGAATGTCGTGTTATGAAAAAACTTATTTTATGTTAATTAGTTTAAGGGACAGTACACAATGAGTAGAACTAAAGAGGTCGGATCATCGACCATGTGGGATAGGGAGGTTACTATTATATTTTGTGATTTCTGTCTGAAAGAGGTATAGCTGGGAAATAGACCCACCACCTATTTTAATAAAAAAACTTTGCAAAATTTTATGGTTAAATTCTAAGAACTGATTGGAAGGGATTACGATCGGATGAAACTCAAAATCAAGTGAGATCAATTAAAGAATGATTGTAAAATATGGAAAGAGCTCAAAAGGGAATCAATAGGACTGGGTTGGGATCCAGTGAAGCGAATAATTGATGCACCAGAAGATTGATTGACTTAGAAATTATAGGTAAATGCATACCTAAGATTACTTCTTCTTGCATTAATTATCACATTAAAATGGATTCACTAACAAAATTTCTAATCTATTACAGGCAGTGCCGACAAGCAATAAATTCAAATTTAGTGGTGTTGATCCAGTTTTGAAAGAGAAGCTGGATGACATGTTCAGTGGGGTTGTTGCAATGAGAGCTCATGCTTTCACCCCAAGTGAGTAGGGGTTTACCAGCTTTACCACAAAAAATGGAAACCGAGCAGATAGGTGAGTCGGGAGAAGATCTCAGCCTAATTTACATAAATGTTCAATCCACAAGTGTGTCAAAGCAGCCCAGGGTGGACGAAAAGAAAAAAGAAGCCGCATTCATCAGATGCACCATAGACACACTACTTAAATCATACAAAGTTAAGTCTGCTCTCTCTCAGGACAATTCAATTGAAGAGTGCTTTCGGCTCCTAAATACATATCTGAGTGTTAGGGCAGATAAACAGATCTATATAAACTATGTGAAGTTGCTAGGAGACCCAACCCGCAGACAATTTTTTATGAAGTTGGACCCGGAATCCCGACTCGATTATTTATGCTCTTTCATACACTACATATTTTATTTCCTATCAATCTTTATAATATTTCTATCATGTACTCTTTACTTTTTTCCATGAAGACACAATCGTATGTCTTTTGTTCTATTATGCACTGATTTTTATATCCACCATCCTACCTTCTATGCATCGCTTAAATTGACTTAAGTTCTTATTTATCAAGTTTAAAAAAATTATCCTTATTCATATTTTGTAGTATGGATGAAGAACAAGTTAACTACAACCGCAATGTTGCTCTAATCATTACTACCTTACACACGTCGATTGAACCCCTTGTATGACATCAAGTCATACTAGGGGTAGATGGGTCGGTGAGTTATTACGGGGCCACCCTACACGGTTCTCCAACATGTTCCATAAGAGATATTTCTTGACTTGCTTAATGAACTCCAGAATCTTAAAGGGTTGCACGACTTAACGAGAACAATGATAAGAGAGGTGTTGGCAATAACGTTGTACATCTTATCCCAAAATGAATTCATTAGAATAGATGTGGATCAATTTCAACATTCATTATTAACCATCAGCAGGTGTTTCTCGGTTAGTTTGAATGCTCTTGTGAGTTTAGCGTGCAAGATAGTTAAGCTCGAGGATCTAATATTCCAATTCATTTCCATACATATTGCAAATGACCCTCGATATATGTCGTTATTCAAGACATTGCTTTAACATAACATTCATGCATGAAAATGATATACATGTGAGATGCCAAAAGAGTATATCTTGAACGTCGGGACTGTATTGGAGCTATTGACAAAACACATATCGATGCACGACTATCTGGTACATAGAAGGTCGCCTATATCGGACGCTTTGGCTCCCCCGCACAAAATGTGATGGTCATGTGCGATTTCAACATGTGATTTACCTTTCTAATGGTTGGATGGGAAGAGAGAAAACACGATAGTCATGTTTTCAAGTTTGCTACTAGAAACCAAAGACACGGTTTCCATACCCACCTCCAGGTACGTATATATAGAAATTATGTTTGATATCTTCTTTCCATTGCTAATTACCGTAATTGAACAGTACTTGGTCGATATCGGAAATCCCTTACAAAGGAGGTATCTCAAGCCTTATCCATATATGAAGTAGCACATCGCCGATTTTGAAAGATCAAATGGGGTAGCACGAGGCAAGAAGGAATTTTTTAATAAATGACACTTCTTCTTGCGCAGTGTGATTGAAAGAGCGTTCAGAGTCTAGAAGAAGAAGTGGGTTATATTACATGATATGCCGACTTACCCATTTCCAAAGCAAATGCAGATAGTAGTGGCTACTATGTCACTACACAATTTAATTAGACGAAACTACTCCAAATTGGATGCATAATTCGTCGTCACAGAAGATGATTTTCTTTATATCCCACTTGAAACATTCAAATTCCATGTGAGGCGTACCATACCACAACTAGAAATAAATTCACAAGATGCACACACTTGAGAAGATGAAGGTACATCGGAGATGACAACTTTGAAAGCGCAAATAGTGGATGACATTAGTCAATCATGAATTAACCCATCACGTCGCTTTTAGAAACTTTATGCTTACTTTATTTCTGTTGTAGTGATAAGATTTCAGTATTATGTGTAAGGGTGCTACCAATTGCTCTATCTCCAAATCCATATATCAATTAGTGAATGTTTGATACTTCTTTCTTTTCTTTTTCTTTTTTTCTTTTTTTCTTTTTTTTCTTATTTTTCTGTCGTTAAGGTTCATGTATTTGTGATAGAAATTATGGCATAGGTCTTTCTCTAGTGCATGAGGCAACCTAATAGCCTGAGAAATTCCTCTTTATTTTTGTGTGCTTTGTTATTTTTGGGTGCATAGAAGTGATTGTGTAAAAAGATAATGTACGAGAATGATATTTTAGTTGCACAGAGTTAGTGTTATTTTGAGTGTAATTTATATTAATATTTTCTCAAACAAGACTTATGAGCTAATGAGTCGAGTTGGGGCTAGCTTGAGCTTAGCCTGTTACTTATCGAGCTTAACTTGAGAGCCACTTATCAAATCGAGCCTAAACCAATTCATAACTCAGCTTGTCTCAGTTACACCTCCGAATCCAACACAAATTTGTTTCCAACTAATATGCTAAGCATTGGATGTTACATATATAGATTAAAATATTTTGAGTGGTGTAAAAAAAATTCCATTATTAATAAATAATAAAAAGAAGATTTACATAAATATTATTTAATTTTTATGTATTTACATATCTAATGTCTAAACTTTAATTTTTACATAATGTATATTTCACATTTTAAAAATTAAAATGATGATATTTTTAATGTGATAAAAATTTTAGTGGTCAAAATATAAAAAATAAATAAAAGTTATATATTAGATTTTTTTTTTTTTTTGGGTCCATGTATTAGATATTTAAAAACATTGAAATCGACTAGTATAAATCTAAGTGCTCCCTAAGAAAACCAATTTTTAGGATTTGTCCACCCACATTGGCACCCCCTAAACAAGCAGGGGCTGTCGTGGGTTTCGATAGTCCAGTTCCCTTTACAACCTTGCAATGCCTAAGAAAGGGAATGGACCACAAGTGCCGCGCCCCTTGTTCTCTTCCGAGCCTCCACAATGAATCCGCCAGCTCTTCAAATACGACGGCCGCGATCGGTTTCTAGAGCCCGAAGCCACAGAAATTGAGACACCTCTCTTCTATATAATAGACCCATAATCGCGCCGCAGCACATATTGCTTTCGCATCCTTCTCCTGCTATTGATTCTTTGTCGATTCCTTCAAAGAGAAATGGCGAAGATTGCATCAATCAAGGCCAGGCAGATCTTCGATAGCCGTGGAAATCCTACTGTTGAGGTGAGTTATCAGATCTGATCGTTTTTTAGATTTTGCTGTGTTGATCTGTTACGGTCTGGAAGTAAAATTGGTTTCCTAGTGATTTTGGGTGAGGTGATTTGGGAGATGTTGCTTGTCTGGGTCTTGATCTTAAGGATTACGAGCTCATCTTTTGTATTGGGTAATTTTTAAAGTTTATTTTTTATTGTGCTAACAGGCGGATGTTGTCCTCACTGATGGAACCCTTGCAAGAGCTGCAGTGCCGAGTGGGGCCTCGACAGGTATCTGATACCTTACCACGGATTTGCTTACTTTTTTTGGTTGGAAAACGATCAACTTTTGCTTCGGAGATCTCATGATTTTGTCGCCGCTGATTTGTAGTAAAGAGTTTTAGGTCTTCCTGTTGGGAAACATTTTTTTCTTTGGATTTATTATTCCCCTAGCTTATCTGCGGAAAGGGCCTAGGGATTGAAGCAACATATTAGATCAGCGTCAGGTTATGGCTATGTAACTCGCCGTGCATGGTTGCTATGTTTTGGTTCTGAAAATTGATTTTTGGATGCGCTGCCTAGATAGGGGAGAAATTATGAACTTTCACCATTGCGCCGGGAAAGCGTTGAGAAACCCATGATCTGATACGATGATCTTGTTGATCTAATGCATTTCGCTCTTTTTCTTGCACAGGTATATATGAAGCTTTGGAACTTAGAGATGGAGGATCTGAATATCTTGGAAAGGGCGTTCTTAAGGTTAGTCTCACTCTTATGCAAATATCAGCTTAACTAATATTCATTCCTGCCTGCTGGTTTTTTTATATATTATGTTTTTTTTTTTTTTTTGTGTTTCTTTCTGTGAGAATTCGCAGAAAAAACCTTATAATCAAAAGTAAGCTTTTTTTTATCAGACTTTGTGATTGCTTTCATTGTTTTAAAAATACTTTTCGAAGCTTACATCTTGGGACGCCTCGAGCCAAGGCACACAAAAAAAATTGTCTTGAGTCGGGATGTTTTGAGGCAACACCTCAATGAAGTTATTTAAAAAAATTATATTATATTATATTATATTATTAATATATATTATATTACATTATATTATATATAATATTATTAAATCCAGATTTGTCCTGTGAAGCATGCCCAACGATCAGAAGGGTAGAAATTTTAGGGGAAAGGTGGAGAGAGATAGAGAGTGAGAAAGAATGAAAGAGCTCATACTGACTTGCCCCATAAGGGCGAACTAGGGTATTCTTGGGTTATGTGACTCGTTTTATATATTGAAAGTGAGGGGTTTCCAGAGTGAAAGGGGATAGAGTTCTCCCTACAAATTATGAGTCTAGAAAGGAGCAAAAAAAAAACCCTAACATATGCTATGGACCCCCTATTTATAGTAGATTTATAGTAGATAGAGGGCCAAAGGTGTAAAATTGCATGCTTGTCTATGCTTTAATAGGGCGTTACATGATATTCATGTTCTTTGGCTTGCTTTTTTGTATGAAAGATGGTCGACTTTCACTATGGGAAGCCGACCGGCTATTTTATGTGGACACCGGCCGGTCTTCGCTCTGGGAAGCCAGTTGGCTTGGAGTATGTAGTCTTTCGGCCTTAGGGCTGTTGGTCGGCTTGCTTGATTTTTATTCCTGGATGATTTTTGGATCGTTAGAGGAGTTGTTGAGAGAGCATCACATTGATACTTAAGCTTGTTAGAGGTTTTGAACTTTGTTCGGTCGTTGGCGTGGATGCATGTCTCTTATTGGCTTGGGTGATACTTTGGTTGTTGGACTAGCCTTCAGTCGATCGGTAGTCCTTCGGTCGGCTGGGTGGTCTTCAGCCGATGGGACTCATTATGCCTTGTGACTTTTCATCTGCAATTTTGACCTTTAGATTATTTCAAAATTGGTGCAAAAAATTTTTTTGTGTATATATTAAGTTTCACAGTTTTTTTGCTCTTTAATGGTGACAACTGTGATGAAGACAAGAAATTTTTTAAATTAATAAATGAATCTGAATAGTCATAATTTAATGCAATGATTAGACTCCCTAAATTTCCCTGTTGATGACCATTATATATAAGGCGTAGTGGACAGTTCTCAGTATCTTGAGTTTGTTTCTTCTTGCATCTGCCGGGCTTCTTTGCTGCCCTTATAGAGAAAATATTTGGTTCAACGCTAAAACTTGTTGACCATACAAAGATGTTGGCTGCCCTTGAATTAAAGAAATAGTGCCGGCCAGAAGGCAAGCTAAGAAAGAAGAAACTTGATAAGAAGCCAAAGCCATCTGAGCAAGTTGCGGTAGAGGATTCGTGTGATTCAATCTGGGTTAGGAGCTACGTGGTTCAGTGGTCGGTCTGTCGACTAAGGTCTTGGCCGAGGTTTTGGGTAAGCCAGAGATTATAGGCGCTCCTCAACTGAATGGTGTGTCAGGAGTTGGTGAGAGTGATCAACCGGTTAGAGAGAAAAGAGCGAACGATAAGTTTTCATCATTGGATGTAGGAGGGGCTACTTGGTTCAAGTTGGATCGGATCCCGAGTACGTATTTTAATTTTTGTTTGAGGACTTAAATTTTTTCTTTCTTGCTTTTCCATTTTGGTTTAGTGTAGATGACGATGCTCGGATTGGGGGTTTGCCGCTTGTTGGTGACGACCGAGATCTAATTGTAGTTGCGACTCCTACGCTCCAAGAGCTAGTCGATAATAAGTATGTGGTCAACCGCCTGGCCGATCTTGTGGAGATCCGGCAGGAAGTGGCCGAGGGAAGTCGAATATCCGCGAGAACCTTGATCCATCGCTTGGATGAAATGGAAGTTACTTAGGCTCGACGAGTGGAGGATCTTGGCGCGGTGTTGATCTGACTGAAGGAGATGCGATGGGAGACAACCAATCTTCTCCGAGAAGTGTCTGAACTCCGAGAAGATGCCCTTATACAAAGGGCTCACTCTGAGGCCGTCCGAGAGAGCCGGTTTAAGCTCAGCGGTCAAATGTTGTATTTAAGGTTATTTAGGAAGAATCTAGTCCTGGTTGAGGCGGTCGGGGACTAGCTTGTAAAGTGTCTTATGTCAAACTTTGGTCCGAGTGTAATTACCTTATTATCAAAAAAAAAAAAAAGTTTTGTTTCTTCTGTCTCGATTTTTGTGTTGATGCGATTTTTCTTGAAATCACTGTGCGACGGTTCCACTACCGCTGGGTCCTTGTAAATAGGGGTTGAGATGTTCATTTGCAGGCTTGTTGTTTTTTCTCTAAGTTTCTATCGCTTAGTTGTTTTTCTTTCTTTCATCTTTTGCTTTCATTTGATTCTTCTTTCGTTTGTTTTTTGATGGACCTAAAACGAACTCCCCAAACCTTTGGCTTGATAGTTGCAATCAAGCTGTTGACTTTTGTCTTTGTCAGACGTAGCTTTTGTGTAGGAGGTTTTTGTTTTTTATCAGACTATGAATTTTAGGGCTGCTCGCTTAGATGAGAGGGCTTCCAATAGGTTTGGAGATGATCTGGTGATTTACAGAGACCTACTGAGATGCGAACTGCGGCTGTCATTGTCCCGGGAACTTAAGTCGATTTTCAATTGGTACAGTGTCATCCCCACACAATTGATGCCAAAGTCCCTTGCGACCATCATGATGTTCATAATTTTCATTCGATGATTGTCCATTTTGTGTGCGGTCGATCTTCTCTCTTATTTTTTCAACTTTAAGATTGGTCGGGACGGTTATGTCATGTTCTCAGTGCGTACTCGGCCTGTCTTATTGGGTTGGAGAACAAGATTAACGACTTGAAGAGGAAATTTCTGGTCGGCTCTTGCCAAGGAGGATGGGGGTTGGAGCTCAACCCATCACATGCTTCTAAAAAAAGATGAAGACATTACCTGTGTTCATGAGAGAGTATGGGTACATGAAGGGCCAAGAGCTGTTGCTGCATCAATATCTGGATTTTGACATTTTGATTAAGGCCTTGTGGAGTAAAAAGTTTGGCTCCATGATCGACGGGTCATGGGAAACCTATGATGCTCGGGAGGCAAAGCGGAGGGCGGAGACTATTGCCAAGATGGCTGAGAAGAAGCCTATCGTGAAGGTTGCCCATCCATAGCCGGTCGTTGCTCCTCACTCGCAAAGATTGTTGATTTCTGTCGGGGCTGGCATGACAGGAATGTAATCTATTTCTTTTTTATATTCCAAAATTACTTAGCTATTTTCTCAGCTTTTGGCTGTCAGAGCTTCTGGAGCTCGCCATGAGGATTCTCCAAAGACTCCAAGTTTTTTCCAGGAGAAAGAAGAGGGGACTCCTCGACCGTTGATGGAGAGGAAACCAGATCGCTCGATGTCTCCTTTTTAGACGCGCAGTCAAGAGGGGAGGTGAGCCGACCATTGCTTTATTAATTATCGGATTCCAGCATCAAGGCCGATGACGATACTGATGCGAATGGCGAGGTTGAGTTTGACCAACTAGAGGGTGATACTCCGCATCAGGAGGGGAAGGCGATGTCTTTCCGCCTCCTCCCCCTCGACAAAAAATGAAAGGGTTCTCCCCTTAGGTGGGTTCCTTCCATGGGGGAGAGCTCTGATGTTTGCCCAAGTTACTTTGAGCATTTTTCCTTGGTGGTTACCGAGAGGGATTGATAAATGGATACACGTCGTGGTGGCGAATTACCGTTGCCTCTTAGTTGAGGTTGTTCGGTCCGACTCTTTGATTAACTGATGAAGAGTTTGGGAGGAATGAACTTTGGTTAGAGAAGCAACCGATTCCATTTAATGGCGTGGTCGGCCGACCATTACTAGGAGAAGGCTTTCTGCAAGATGGAAGAGAAGAAAGCCATTGCTTAGAAGCTGATGATCAAAGTGATCGCCCAGAGGAGAGAGGTTGAGTAAAGAGTCATCTGGACGGAGAAAAGGCTAAAGTTTTCCACCGAAAGCCAGATGAGAGAGATAAAAGAGTATGAGGAGACCATCGTGGCTGTGGAGGAGAATAAGAAGTTAAAGGTGGAGGCTGGAATGGGACCGTTGAGGAGCATGTCAGGGTTCTTTCCCAACAGCTCCGAGTGGGCATATCCTTGACCAGCTCGTAGTTTTGTAGAGGGCATGGTTGACCTGAAATGGGATGATCTGGAGCATCTATCTACTTTTCTTCCTGATCCGATGAACTATAGTGAGGAATCCTTAAAAGCGGGCGAAGGAGGTGGCAATGAGACATCTCGACTGCTCCTTAGTCTTTTCTTCTTTTCTTGTTTCTGTACACAGAAAAATTTTTGTCCGGCTTTCGCTGATCGAACTTAACATTTATGTAAAGAAATTTTGTTTCCAAAATTTTGTTAATTGAAATCCTTTTTTTTTGTTTGTCTTTCGCAGATCAAACCTATCAGTTATGTAAAGAAAACTTCATGTACGAACTTTTGATAATGAAAATCCTGTCTTTTTTGACATCTACGTCGCTTTACTTTTACAGTTTTTTTACTTTATCGTATATTGTTTGCAATGTGTGTGTGATGTATAGTCGTTCTGAGCATGTTAGTTGCTCGATCCGTTTGATAGTTCCCCCTACCTTATCAGCTCGGTCGGATCACCACACTTGCACTCGGCTTTGGGATAGTTTGCTCAATACCCTTCGCGTAGCTTATCACTTTTGGACAGAGAACTATCTCAGAGTTCTATTTGATTCCAATTGAAAAACATATGTTTGTGATGCTTGAGCGTTGAGGATCGAGCCTTGGATGTTGGGTGTCAATCGACTGCTTTGCATCGTTGTTGGCCACTGCTTTTTGTTGACTGATTGGATGGTTTGAGTCGTAGTTGTTTAAGATATTGGTGCTTGGTTCATGTCATACACCTCCCAAATCTCGATTGGTTGGTAGTCTCTCTGCCCCAGATAGAGTATCACCGAGGCTCAGTTTTAGGATGATTTGTGTTGTACCATTCACAGAGCTTATCGCTACTGAGCAAGAAACCATTTGTGGGATTTTGTATTATGTCGGTTGGACGTGATTGGCGTCGCCGTCGGCTTTCTTGAGATCGAGTTCCTTTAGTGTTGGCTAGATGTTGAAGTGCATGTACTCTCGAGTTCACCGAGTGTTATTTGATCATGGAGTCGCACATTTAATTAGCAAATTCACAATTTTCATATTTTCACGGTAAAAATCGTAGAAATGGAACAAAAATCAGTTCTTTTTTATTAATTTTTTGCGATGTGATACATAAAAAATTTCTAACAAAAGAAACATTTATGGTCATCTCCGCTTCATGTATGAGGGATTTCCCGCCAGTATATAATTCTTTAGCTTGTTTGCTCCTGGGGTAACCTGTTGATCGACTATGAACGGGCCGACCTAGGTCTAGTCGAGTTTGCCCTGCTCGCTCGCGGCTATGTCGACGTTCTTCAGTAAGAGATCTCCAGGCAAGACGGTCTTCTCTCGGACATGTTTGTTGTAGTATCGTGCAGTGCGCTCTTCACTTCTTCCCGTCGAAGGGCGAAGTTGGTCCAGTTTTCTTTTGTTAGGTCCAACATAAGTTCTGCCCTTTCATTGTTTGCCTCTTGGTAGTCGGCCTGATCATCCTCACCGAAAGCTGAAGTCATTTCTACTTGATGGCTGTGATGGTTGTACTCTATTGGTCTCATGACTTCCATCTTGTATGATAGCATAAAAGATGTTTTTCCAATTGCACGGTCAATGGTGTGGTTCTGATCGCCCTTTGGACGAACGGAAGGTTGTCGACCCATTTCTCCTTAGCTCCTTTGACCTTCTTCCTCCACAGGCTAAGGATTATCTTATTGGCGACTTCTGCTTAACCATTAGTCTTGGTGTGCTATTCTGAAACAAAATTTAAATTGATCCCCTGACTTTAACAAAAGTCTTTCACCCTATTATGTGTGAATTGGGTCCCATTTCTATAATAAGAATGAGTGGTAGGCTGCACTGATAGATGAGATCCGTCCAGATGAAATTCCGAACGACTTCTGTATTTATGTGGTCGTTGGCGTGGATGCTTCTCTTATTGGCCCTGGTTGGCCCTTTGGTCGTCGATCGACAGTTCTTCGATTAGCTAGTTGTCAGTTGGCTGGTTGGTCTTCAGCCGGTCGGGTTGATTATGTCTTGTAACTTTTCTTTTGTAATCTGGATTGTTTGATTGTCTCGAGATTTTTGCATAACATTTTTGGGTGTACAAGTATATCTAATATAATACTTCAAAAAGGTCAATATAATTACTTGGTTATATTATTAATTTATACTTTTATTTTAAATTATATTGGATTTTAGATTAATTGATAGTACGAAATTGTAGTGAATGCAGAACTTTTTAAAGTTGTGTTAATTGATAATAAATTGGATACTTCTTCCGAATATGATAAAAGTAAGGATTAAGTCGTAATGGATCTTAAACATTATGGAATATTTAAATTTTAGGTGGTTATTTGCTTAAGAATCACATTTCAAACTTCTATTTTTTATATATAAATATTTAAGAATAAGATTTTTAGTTTATTTCTTTTTGATAATAAACTAAATCAGCATATAAATGATTTATCATAATCATGAATTGTTTTTAATTTTTTGTGTTATTTTCTCTTTTTTGGAGGCTTACGCCTCAATTTGCCTCAAATTATGCATCACTTAGCCAAAGAAAAACTCCTTGGTTCTAAATTTTTCATTTTTAAAGTCTGGGCTAAATAGTATTTTCTTTCATCTTGTTGCTTACATAAGTCTACAGCAAACTTGTAGGGGCATGATACTTAAAACAATTCCAATTCTTCTGGCATATTTCTTTCATATACTAATTGCATGCTAAAAAAAATTTTGAACATTGTTTTTTACTGGCATCATTATGTAGACTCAACTTTATTGTGGAAGTTTTGGCACGAGTTAGATCTCAACATTAAAACTTAATACACTCCCAAATCCTTATGAAAACATTTTTTGGCGAAAGTTCCATGTTATTATTTATTTATTTATTATTCTGCTTGCTTAAACCTATCTAATCTTTCTCCTATACCCAAATATGCTCCATATGAAATTTCTTAGATCTCTATTAAATCCTAGAACCTTTTCAATTTTTAAAAAATATGCTTCTTTGTTTACATTAGCAAAATTGGAAGAGTACTTCTACTGATATTTTGTGTTGTCTGCTTGCATTTTCATAGGCTGTTCAGAATGTCAATGCCATCATTGGTCCAGCATTGATTGGCAAGGTATATTTAGTTATCAGCTTCTATTTAATGGAAAGTGCATATTGGATTCTGATGCATATTCGTTGATTTTTATAGGATCCTACAGAACAAACACAGATTGATACTTTCATGGTGCAAGAGCTTGATGGGACCTCTAACCAGTGGGGTTGGTGCAAACAAAAGGTGCCAAAATGTTTACTAACCTTTTGTTTTAATTTATTTTCTTGTACGAGTTTCCTAAAAATTAACAAAGTTTATGATTTAATATCCATAAAACTCTTAGCTCGGTGCAAATGCCATACTGGCGGTGTCTCTTGCTGTTTGCAAAGCTGGAGCTTCAGTGAAGAAGATTCCTCTCTACCAGGTTGGTGAAATTATTTCTTTTTGTTTTGGGGCATAAAATACCAAAGTGCCATGCATATAGTATGAAAGTTTAGGTATGAGATATGTAATACATAGAGTTGTGTGCTACGTATGTAAATTTCCCTTATATTTTTTAGTACTTTATCTTTCTTTGTTGGTCAAGTGGTCAACCTTATAATCTGTTCTCTGCACAACCTTATAATCTGTTCTCTGCAGCACATTGCCAATCTTGCTGGAAACAAGAATCTGGTTTTGCCTGTTCCAGCATTCAATGTTATTAATGGAGGGTCTCATGCCGGAAACAAGCTTGCCATGCAGGTAGCTACATCATAGTATCAATTTGTAGTTTTTGCTGCCATTTATTGTGTGCAATCTTGTGCTGTTTTTTTTATGGAGAAATTTCTCTATGCAATATTTGATGAAGATTCCTAATTAATGCTATCTTTAATGGCTGTTGTGACTATTCATTATTCAGGAATTTATGATTCTTCCTGTTGGAGCAACCTCATTCAAGGAAGCCATGAGGATGGGCGCTGAAGTATATCACCATCTAAAGGTGAAAGATGTGTCATTTTTAAGCTTTCCTGCCTGCATTTTACTTCTACCTTTCCTGATGGCTTTTACCTTCGCTCATGTAGGCCGTAATTAAGAAGAAATATGGTCAGGATGCCACAAATGTTGGAGATGAAGGTGGTTTTGCACCTAATATTCAGGTATGGTGTTTTTAGATGAATAGTCTGCAATTATTTTCTCAGGCATATTATATTGTTGTAAGCTTGCCCATCATTCAGGCGTTCACCAAAAAAAAAATGTATTATAATTACATTACTCCTGCTTTTAAGGACCTACTTTATTTTCATTCAAGCTGTTTTGGAAGTATCAATCACCATTTGTTATTTATGAAATTCATCTGTATTTTTTTTTTGCCAAATAAACGCTTCTACCTGCTATAATAAAGGTTGATGTCTTTCACCTTCCCTTTTTTAGGATTTAGGGTTTAGTGTTTAGGGTTTATTGTTTCCCCTTTATATTTTTCTCGATGGCAGCATGATTTTTTTTCTTCTGGCATTTAATGGAAATACAGGAGAACAAGGAGGGTCTTGAATTGTTGAAGACTGCTATTGCTAAGGCTGGCTATACTGGAAAAGTACAGTTTTTAAGTCGTGCCTTTTTTTCAGACTGATTTCTATGCGCGCTAAAGCTTCAGCTGATTTATCAATTGCTTTGTTTTTTTTCTTGTTTTCATCAATAGGTTGTCATTGGAATGGATGTTGCTGCCTCAGAGTTTTATGGCGATAAGGATCAGACTTATGATCTTAATTTTAAGGAGGAGGTACTTAATTATATCTATTTATTGATTTGGTCTTAATGTATTTTCTTAAATGTTTGTTCTCAACATCATCATCTTTTTTTAGAGAAAATTTGTCAAAATGGTCCCCCGAGCCCTTGTAGAGATTCATTTAATCCCATACTCTATACAAATGTCAGTTTAGTCCCCAAACTCTTTTAATCAAAGCTGAAATAGCCCTCCACGGGATTATCTCAGCACATATTAAAAAAGTCTAGGGAGTAATTAGATGCTTTTATAGACTCTGGGACTAAAATGACCCATGTACATAGTCGAGGACTATATTGGCATTTCACTCGCTTTTTATATTTCTACCCTACTCTCCTTTTTATTATTGACTTATTGCTGTTTCATCTTGTAGAACAATGATGGTTCTCAGAAGATATCTGGAGATAGCCTTAAGGAGGTTTACAAATCCTTCGCAGCTGAATACCCAATTGTATCCATTGAGGACCCATTCGATCAGGATGATTGGACCCATTATGCAAAATTGACTGAGGAGATTGGTCAACATGTGCAAATTGTCGGAGATGATCTCCTTGTCACTAACCCAACTGTAATTATTTGCATCCCAAGTGAAAGTTTTGGGGGTTTCCAAAATGTCTAATCTTATATATGCTAATTTTTTGTTCATTTCTGCAGCGTGTTGCCAAGGCAATCCAAGAGAAAACTTGCAACGCACTTCTTTTGAAGGTAATGAACTCCACTTCATTCTTTGATTTTCATTCTAGGGCATGATCCATGCTTATTTGAATCTAATCTAATTTAAGTAAACTGTCAAAATAGTCCCCAAACTATTATACAAGGCCATTTGAGTCTGAGACTATAAAAGTGTCAAACTAGTTTATAGACTCTTTTAATATAAGGCTAAATGAGGACTATTTTGAACCCTATTTAAAAAGTTTAAATTAACACTTTTATAGATTTTGGGGCTAAAATAGCATCTTACAAAGACGATTTAAACACTTATCCCAAACTTAAATTAAAATGTCTTTTTTTTTTTCATTTGTGTTGTGCGTAAAATCAATATATTTATATTTAATATTTATGCAGAGATCAATATTACTCGAGTTACACTCAACCAAATAAAAATTTATCTTTCATTGTTTTTTTACTGTATTTTTAAATTATGAGCAATGAGTGGGTAGTATCCGGCAGGTGCTTTTTCTATGGTCAATTCTTTCATAACAGGAAGATTTACATGCATACCACTCAATTACCATGTATTTACATATCTAATATCTAAACTTTTTACTTATAATATATGCCACCTTATCTATGCACGAAAAGAAAATATGTATTTTAATTTCTTAAAGTAGTAATATTTTTTATGTGATATGAAAGATATAGGCGGTATAAATGTAAAGAATAAAGTTTAGATGTTACACATCTAAATACATAGGAATTGGGTGGTGTGAACGTTAATATCTCTTCTTAATATTGATTGCCTTTTTAATGATTTCACTTAAATCGATTTCTCTCATCTATTTCAATAACTCAAAAAGCTAAATCGGTCGTTCATTCTAAAATTTATTTGTTTTCTGATGGCAGGTGAACCAAATAGGCTCAGTCACAGAAAGTATTGAAGCTGTGAAAATGTCCAAGCAAGCTGGGTGGGGTGTAATGGCAAGCCATCGGAGGTAATAGGCTTTAAAATATGGTAATTCTTTTTTATATTTTATTTATCATAACCAGCTAATTGTATTTCTTGCTTTTCCAGTGGTGAAACCGAGGATACTTTCATTGCTGATCTTTCCGTAGGCTTGGCAACAGTGAGTTACTTTTTCTGTGCATTTTTCCCCTGCTTATATTTTGAATGAATTTTCAGAACTCTAAACATTCTTTAAAGTTTAGATTTTGGTTCTATTTCATTAGATATTCACCTGAAGTTGGCTAAAATCTGGTTTTGGGCAATTTGAGTATTTTGGCAATTTTTGCCAAAATTTGGTTTAAACAATAGATACAAGTAGGAAAAAAATTTATAGGGAAACAGTAGATATTAAAAATTAGGGGCATTGACATACACATCACTCAATTCTTATGAATTTACATATCTAACACCTATACTTTGCTTTTTACATTTTTACGGCCCAAATCTTTCAAATCACAAAAAAATACCACCATTTTAACTTAAAAAGAAAGTTAAATGCTTCTTTTCATGCATAGGGAAGGTGGTATGGTATGTATGTAAAAATTGAAGTTTAGGTGTTCAATATGTAAGTACATAGGAATTGGATGGTATGTATGCAAATCTTCATAAAAAATAAGTATTGAATATTTAGAATGAATCTCTAAATGTTTAAAGGGGCATTTACATACATTCCTCCCAATTCTTATGTATTTACATATCTAACACCTAAACTTTGATTTTTATATTCATACCACCAAAATTTTCATATCACATCAAAATCACCACTATTTTAACTTTAAAAAGTGAAATACACCTTTTTCATGCAATGCGTACAGTGATACATATTTAAAAATTGAATTTTGTCTTGGATATGTAAATATATAAGAATTGAGTTGATATGTATACTCATCTTCCGAATTTAATCTGACTGAAACTAACATTAAAATTGAACATTTGAATTGTCAATGTTATTCAAACCAAATTTGAACCATTCAGGTTCAAAAACTAAATTTTTATTCAAATCCTCCACGCCTCATCCACACTACCATATTCTTCCTTCTGGAGAATTGCAGACTGCATGAATCTTTATCTGTTTTATTTTTATAATTTCAAATAGGGCCAAATCAAGACTGGTGCTCCATGTCGTTCAGAACGCCTTGCCAAGTACAATCAGGCAAGTTTAATTCCTATATAATAATATGAATGTATATTTTTTTTTATAGTTTGCTAAAGTTTATTTCATCTATTGCGCAGTTATTGAGGATTGAGGAAGAACTGGGTGATGTGGCAGTTTATGCCGGAGCTAAGTTCAGAGCTCCTGTGGAGCCCTACTAAGAGTACTCAGATGAGTACTATTCGCATTTTTGTTGGAGTTTGGAGTCATTTTGGCCAATTTATAAAAATAAAAGATGTCTCGTTTGATGCTGGAGACATTATGTTTTGCTGATACTATATAATTTATCCTACTTTTATTTTTCTTTTCTTTTTTTCTGTTCTGTCCTGTTCTAATATGTTTGCAATAAAGTTTTTAGCTTTTGATTGCATTTCATAAAACTAATTATATATGTTTGAAACTCTAGAATCCTGATTTTCGTTGTTTCTTATGTATCTGCGAAATCAATGAAAAATGATATTATATGTTGGTTCTTATAACAGGTCTTGTATTTTTGTTATGTATTTATATTACTTGTTACATGTTACAATTGTTATTTGACTAAATTGTCAAAATAGTCCTCTCAATGTTCATACGAGGTTATTCTAGTCTCCGAGTTTATAAAAATATTAAAGTAGTCACCCAACATTTTAAGTTGGGGCTGAAATAGCCTTTTGCGGGACTATTTCAGCCCATTCATATTTTTGGGCATTAAATTGAGACTTTTATAGACTCCTGAGACTAAAAAGGCCTCTTGCCAAAAGTTAGCGGGCTATTTTAACAGATCTCTTATTTTTATTTCATATTGGCTTAATGCTTGATTAGGTGACCTACATGAATGAACCAGATAGGGATTTAGGGAACCTACCCTGAAATTTGTTTGATCTTCATCTAGTTGTTTGGTATTGACACATATTTTAGACTACGAGTTCTTAGTGTGCTGACTGTACGAGATTGATACACCTTGCTAGATTTAATATCATATTAACAATAAAGAAAATGATCACTAGGTTAGCAAAATCCTTGAGATTTATTTTATAAATATAACGGTTGCCTGCACGTTGAGGCTTTAATCTAGGATTGTTGAACATGGACTAAGGGTGAAATCGATTTGAGTTTACTTTGTTGATTATGTAGAAAGAATTCTTATTGATTCAATTAATCGGATGTGAGCTATAGTTGTATGTTTATTAGATTGATGATTTTCATATTACGAATCATTAAATCACTAAAAATGTATTGTTTTTAAATGTGAGCAAGTAATGAGTTTTTAATATATATATATAATAATACTGTATGGATACGTAGAAAC
The DNA here is from genome assembly GCA_003013225.1 of Phalaenopsis aphrodite. NCBI lineage: Eukaryota > Viridiplantae > Streptophyta > Magnoliopsida > Asparagales > Orchidaceae > Phalaenopsis > Phalaenopsis aphrodite. The sequence goes on from NEWO01000118.1 coordinate 816,696, forward strand.
CATGTTGGACAAACTTTTTAACTTTTATTAGAAGTCATGCGCTCAAATGATTGAATATGATGGGAACAAAATAAATAAAATAAAATAAAATAAAATGAAATGATTGAATATGATGGGAGTACCATGTATCTAATGATATTGGTCTTAAACTGCGTATAAACTTAGATAATTTGTGATGTTGTAGACGTTTAGTTATTAGAGCTGTAGTAAGAGTTCGATGCTCAATTAAGACTCGTCATAAGAGACTAAGAGCTCAATCATGAACAAAAATTAAATTTTATATTTTAATATTTTAAATTTAGATTTAGAATTTAGAAGTTTGGTATTTTAATTATTTTGGGGAACATATATGGGATAGCTATTTAATGAATATTGAAAATAAAATTGATGTAAAATTTTTTTGCTCTTCTTTTTGGATCAAGGTGGTTTAACGGTTCATTTAAATTTTATAAATAGTGTTGATATGTAATAAAATAATATTGCTTTGAATGCTATTTTTTTTTCCTTTCAAATTTATTCTATTTTTATTTGTGTTTGATGGCTTATCTTGACCATCCTTGATGGGATTAATTAGCCATCTCTTATACTCATAATTAATCTTCTCAAAGTTTCAGCTATGCATCTTCATCATGTTTTCGACACGCAAGCCATCTCCCATGATCAAACATCTACAATTTTAACCGTTGAAACCAACCAATACCCTAGGTGAAAGTTCTTGGCATAGAGCAGGCTTTTATATACCTAGCCTTATTTTTCATCACTCTATAAGGTCTTAAACCATGGAAAACTACATTAAAAGATCCATATCATAACTATATATATCCAAAACTAAGATCTCTAACCCATTTCTCTCTTTTAGCCTTCATTAAACTCATTCTATATAGAGCTAAGACAAACCGGCTCAAATTCGTCTAAATTGAGTTACTTTTATTTTGAAGTGAATAGACCAATTATTTTAAATGAAAAACTTTTTTTAACTAATGAAAAATGGATGACTGTAAGAGGATTACTTTTGCCAAGAGGAGCTTAGTAAGACATGACAAGCATTAATGGATAAACACTCTATCAACTGACAATAACTTTAAAATGACTAATCTGACCTATAAAGTATGAAATGATTATTAAGAACAAAATATTGTCCTATACACCATGATAAATAATTGAATGGGTAATTAATAATTTAGAGTTAAAACAGTCTCTTGTTTGACCAAATGATTGAAAATTTTTAATGAATTAAATTCTAGAACTAATGTTTGTGATAATGATGGGCAATTATCCAAAATAAACATCATTTAACTTATGATAGAAATATGAAATTAAGTCAATTTATTTGAACGAAAAATCTTAAAGGTATCCTTTCATTATTCCCTTTAATAGAATGATGTAAGCTATCCACTTCTCAATCCAAGTCAATTCTACTTTCTCTCTTGAGTCTAAATTAGACCCACTGCACCTTCTACCCCAATTCATGTGGCCAAAACTCTTATTGAGGGAAGTTCTAAAATTACTAGAAGTATAATCTACTTTAAGTATCACAAGAAATATTACATGCAAAAATAATTTAGAACCCAAATTCTAGAAGGAAAAGTTCATGGCACAATATTACATGATGAAGAAACAAAAATTATAGATGAATCCCAACTTACCGTGACAAGATGTCAAACTTTAGCCATAAATGACATGGATAATTGGAGAGGGAAAATTTTTTTTAGGATGGTCTAATAACAAGAGGTAAATGTTAGTTATAGAAACCATAAATGCTATATATTTTATTTCAATACATACCTTAGCAAAAGCTCGCCATTAAATTGCACTCACCCTAAGCTCTTTTATTTTAGCTTGGTAAATCATACTTTCCTTTTCATCACTAAGTGATACTTATTTTTAATTAATATAGACAATTACAATGATAAAATATGGTTGTTATTCTCTTTTTGGAAATTACCTACATTCTTTTAGAAAAAAACTTGTGGTATAATACAAGAATTAACAACCATGATTGAAAACTACTTAATATTTAAATCAAATAATAAAATCATCAACCTAAGTGTAACTCTAATATTACAGGGGTTTCTTATTTGATCATATTAAAAATTCTATTGTACACGGACTTGAAATGACAAGGTTGGTCACGAAGAAGAAGCAATATTGTGGCATCATACAAGCGGCGCTAAGACACTGCGGTAACCAAGGCAGAAACAACTCTGCAATGCCAACAATAAATAAAGGGTTTCTTTCGAGGCTCTTGGGGGATCACATTGGAAGAAACGGTGGTTTTCTATCGTAAATGTGTACTCTATGCTTACAAGCCTTAGAAAATCTTAGTGGCCCTAGTGTGATGGAAAGCCTGGAGATAGGTAAAATACTCAGTATCATATGGCTGATGTCGGTCTCTGTCACACCAAGCTCTTTATTAAGATCATATAAAAAATCCAACATCATATTAAGATCAGAGTAGAAGACGAGGAAAAAAAAAATCTTAAAACATCTGATATATTTCATGATTGGCTTGAAATGCCTTTCAGAAAGTCAAATGCTCATAAAAAATTTATGAAATTGATAATCATTATCATTAAAATCTATAAAGCAAAATGTCTAGTGGTGTTTTTTCTTATGATGTCTTAATTTCTATTTTTAGTAAAAATTACCACCAAAATATAATGTCCAATAAGTCTTTTAAACATTCAGATAAGAAAAACATCCATCAATTTAAAAGTTTTTACTTGATTGATTTATTTTATTTTTTGTAAACTAAGATTCATCTTTTAATATTTATTATGCTTCTTATTGGACTCAAACTTGGTATTTGTAAACAAATATTTCTTTAAACTACGATAAATATCTTTACGTCATAATATACGGCTAAAACCCAAGATACTATAACAAACCTATCTACAATCATCTCATTGCACAACTTGTAAAACGTAAGAAATAATATGGAAATCGATGGTGAGTTAAGTTCATTACGCACCTAATGCTCATAAAGCTCAATCAATGATGCTCTTTAAAAAGAGGACATCTTCCCTCAAAGTATGCCACACTTTCGCTTAGGCTCCACCCAACTGCACCCTGGCACCTTAGCTAATCCCTTCTCCACCATCACTTTCCTTAGCCTCTTAGCTTTCTCCCACTCCCCAGCTTCAGCATAAATATTTGCCAAGATAACATAATAACCACTGGAATCAGGAGTCAACACAAAGCAATTTCTTGCAGCAATCTCACCAAGTTCTACATTGCCATGCAACTTACAGGCAAGAAGCAACGCACCCCAAACACCAGAATGAGGTTCCATAGGCATCCCCTGAATCAATCGGTAAGCTTCTTCTAACCTTCCTTTCCTCCCAAGCAGATCCACCATAATAGCATAATGATCAGTTGATGGCAAAACAAAATATTTCCTCCACATGGAATCAAAGCATATTTGGCCTTCATCCACCAAGCCAGCATGATTATAAGCTGTGAGAAGTCCAATAAAAGTTGCTGAATTTGGCACAATCCTTGATTTCACCATCTCATTAAACAAACTGATAGCTTCATCACACCTTCCGTTTATGCCAAATCCTAATATCATAGCGCTGTATGATACTAAATCCTTCTTCCTGAGATGGTGGTAGTGTTTCAAGGCCTGGTCCATGCCTCCACATTTGGAATATAAATCTACAAAAGCCGTGCGTAGATGATCATCCATCTCAATTCCGATAGAGCTGATGTAAGTCTCAATCCACATCCCAAATCTCAATTGTCCCAGTTGGGAGCAAGCAGAGATAACACTTGAAAAGGTCATTTCATCAGGAGTAACGTTAGTATCAGGTTTTCTCATTCTGTTGAACAGCTGAATTGCATCTTTTGAGAAGCCATTCTGCGCATAGCATGAAATCATTGCATTCCATGAAAATATGTCCTTTGTATCCATCGTTTTAAAGAGGTTTTCTGAAGAAGCAACATCTCCACACCTCGAATAACCGGATATCATAGCAATCCAAGATACGTTGCTCCTTACAGGCATTTCGTCGAACAGCTTTCTTGCCTGCTCCATATCTCTGCGGTCAATGTAAGCACTAATCATTCCGTTCCATGAAGCCGGGTTCCTTTCCGGCATAGCCCAAAAAAGCTCAGCGGCAAGATCCATTTCACCAGCTTTTGCGTAACCAGAAACCATTGAATTCCAGGATACCACATCTTTCACCGGAATTTCATCGAACACCCTGCGTGCATTCTTTATGTCTAATGCTTTTAAGTGAGCATGTAGTATCGAGTTCCAGGTGACGACGTTTCGCACGGGCATTTGATCGAAAACCTTCTGAGCGGTAGTGACCCCATCGAGCTTGGAGTAGAGGTATACCAGCGAGGTCTGGGTATAGACATTGGCGAGGTGTCCGAGCTTGTGTATTTGGGCGTGGATGGCGACGGCGGCCGGCATGGAAGGAGCGTGAGCGCAAGCCTTGAGAACGACAGAGATGGTGAAGGGGTCTGGGAGATGACCGGACCGGAGCATCTGGGAGTAGAGGGAGAGAGCGTTGCGGTGGCGGCGGAAGTCGGCGGAGGACCGGATCGAGCGAGTCCATGAGGAGGAGTGGTCCGTATCTTCAAGGGAATGGTAGTTTGAGCGGTTGCAAACGTTGGAGCTAATTCTTCTTCTTCGCGCCCCGGCCAAAAGCATTCTTTGCAAAACATGTTATAAAAGAAATGTATTTTAGAAATATAATTAAAATACTTCCTACTTTATAAATATAAGATAATTAAGTTGAATGTAAGCTTTTATTGTGTTTTTTTATGTTATAATATGGAGGGTTTTGAGTTTTCTTAAAATGCGAGGCATTTAATACTTCAAAAAAAATATAATTTATTTATTTCATAATTTTTGGAAATCTCAAAAGTATAATTTGGTTGATTTTAGCTTAGTCTAAATTCTGTAGCCAGACATAGGGGTGTAAACTAGATGAGTCAGAGCTAGTTTACATGGATCCTTTTTCTCTATTGCGCCCTATTTAGTGTCATATTTTCATTTTATTCTAATAAATTATGATAAATTTTTTTATACAATATGTCCAAGTCTTCTTAGGTTTACCTCTTCCTTTTTTAACATAAGTTGAATATAAAACATCTAATCTTCTAATAGGATCATCAAATGGCCGACAATTAATGCGTCCAAACCATCTAAACCAAGTCTCTCTAATTTTGTCAGTCATGGAGCTACAATGTTCGGCAACCATTGCATTAAAATTTAACCATACTAGTAAATATTTTCTTTAGAGAAAAAACATTTATAATATTTAGAAGGGTTTTTAATGTTTACTAATCACGTGAGTTTATTTGAGCTCTACTTCTTCACATTTATGTTCTCTCTCGTCTTTCTTTTGTTGTTGCTCAGACTTTTGTATCGACTTTCATCTTTGAGTTTTCAATTATAATTTTTTTTTCGTTTTTCTTTTATGTTTTTTGTTTGTTGATATTACATTTCGGAGGGAAGCCACAAGACGTTTTAGTGAACTGTTTGAAAATGTTAGATTGAATGATATGTCCTCATTTGCTGAGAAGACGTTGGAGATGATTTCTGATGTTTTGGTGCTGCTCTATGATGTGGATTATTATGCTGCTTGGATCTGAGTTATTTTTTTCTGTTGGTACATTCAATTTCTCGTGACTTTTCTTTTTTGCTCGGGAGTTGTTTTAGGTGATCTGTTCTCTGTTTAGCTGCCTTGTCTTCTTTGTATTGGCTTCTAATTTGCTCTGCCTATAATAAGAAAATGAGGAAGAAATATTACGTGCTAGATGTATATGCGGACAAAGATCCAAATGTATCAAAAAAATGTGAGTTAAATGAAAATAAGCAGGGGTTTCTTTTTTTTTTAATTGCTTCAAATAAATAAATTTGATGTGAATTTAATTGAGGGGTGAAATTATATGGACGGACCACCCAATACAAGTAAAAAAAAGAGGAAAATTTGCAAACGCACCACCACACAATTCTGGTGGATTTACATAATTCACACTTAAAATTTAATACTTATATTTATAACACTTGGTACTATAAATTTATTTATAAAAAACTGCATTTGATTTTTAAAAAGTTAGTAAACTTATATTTTTGATGTGTTGTTAAAGATTTGAGTGTTATGAGTATAAATATTAAAGCTCAAGTGTTAAAGCTATAAATTAGAATTTTGAGTCGCGCTCTGCTCATCTCCTGATTTCATTTGGATATGGATTGTCTGTCACACCATATAGTTGATATTTTGAAGAAATGCTAAATGTTGCACTTTTTAGGAAAATTTAACATATAATTTATAATTAGGTGGATAATAAATATTATTTTTATTAAAACAAGGTATAGATGATATTCTCTTCATTTTGATTGATCCAAATAAAAATGGACCCCTTATATATTTTCGTTTGTATTTTTAAAGGAACAATAATGCAATAATAAAAATCAATTTTTTTGTTGAAAATAGTGCAATATGTATGTCTATAAGCCCTACGACAAAAATTTAACCTGTTAACCCTTTGAACAATACTCATGAATATTATGAGGTCATACTTGCTCAAGTAAAAAAAATAGGCAAACTTGACACATCTCGTCCTCAGATGATTCTAACTCGCCACTTCGACATATGATCAATGAGTTTGTCCGATAAATAATTATGTCAGGACAAGTTGTTGAGTCAATCACTTCCAATTCGCAACTCTTTTTGGAGCCCAATGCTCAATATTGATTATAAGAGACATACAACATAACAAAATCATGAGGCAGAGCCCAGTAGAGCTTATCATATATATAGGAGATAGTTTGACATCGTAGAGCTCAACATGATCCTAAGTATTTTCATACTTTAGTTTACTTTTAATTAATCATAATATTGTCAAATTTTATGTCAAAATTAAGAATGCAAGAGATTTATGTAAGATAGGTGAAAAAGTTTATGAAGGACTTTTTCCCCCCTCATTTCAGTATGTTAAATGCCAGGATAATTGTCAACCTAGAATAAAGGAAAACTAGCTTGCTTAAAGAAAAAAAAAATATTATGGGTTTGAAAAAATCAATCTAATGGAGGTTAAACCTTTATAACTCTCTATAATTAAAAAATTGACTTCATTTTAGATCATGTTTTAAAACAATGAAGTACAAAATCATGACTTATTTATATATTTTAGGACGAGCATTTTGGCCTTTTATATCACAATATTTCATATACAAGCTAATAGAAAATTTCAATATTGTACTTGTCCCTACTTAAAAAGGTGACCAAATGATCCCAATGCATGACAACTTAATCATATATACTAGATTGAATTAGGGTCAAATAAGGTTATTGAGCAATGGTCATGACAATATGATAGTGTTCTCCACTAACAATGCATTTGACTGATAAATGAAGAATATTTATAATGCATTGTCATGGGAACAGGGATATGATAGAGCAATGTACATAGGATATTTTTATATAGAAGTAGTGTATGACCATCTAAATCACTTCATTATTGTATATAACTAAGAATAATATCAAAATAAAGTTAGAACTTAATTTAAAACAATGCTTTACTGATTACAATAGATTATTTTTAATGTTGAATATGAGATTTTTTGTGAATCACACACAAGGAGTCAAGGAATAGAGCTTAAATGAGGACAGAGAGAAGTAAGAGAGAGAGAGAGATTAACATTGTTATTTCTTCATGAAATATTTTCTCTATTTATAGAGGAGATAGTACAATGGTGATGTTATATTTTTAACCTGGTTATGACATCTGTCTGACCTTGATAATTATAATATTTAACAACCGTGGGCTTTTCATCTGACCGCCTTCTGGCTTGGTTAGCTAGGCTTAGTTGATTCAGCCTGATTGGTTAAGCTTGATCGACAGAGTTCAGTTGTTGATCCAAGTTGTTTGACTATCTTTGATCCCTGGTGAGGAATCTTTGGGTCTCCTTAGGATGGTCCGAGATACTTCGTGGAATTGGTTGATCTTTCGTTGCACCAGCTCCTTTGTGCGATAAGTTATCACATTATGTCGGCTTCCTGTCGTGGATGACTCAGACGCTCTCTTATCTTGTTTCCAGTCAGATGACTGACCCTTGGATCACCCTGTCATCTTCTTATTACTTTTTGGCTCGATCGATTTTTGCCTAGTTACTTGGAATGAATGGCTTACATTGTTCGTCATGTGGGCTTTACGATTTCCTTGCAGTTGATCTACCTCTGTCTACTCTTCTCTTCTGGACGGTTTGATTTTTTTAAGATTAGTGCAGACACAATTTTGATGTACAATTTTCATTATCACATTCAGACTAAGAGCGATTGCGATGAATTATATATCATTGAAAATTGTAACGTCTAAAATTTTTCACCAACGTTGCCCATACTTGAGCCTTCTCATAATGTCATCATTAAATTATTTTTTTAATTTTAAGTAGTTTTATCATTACACTTCTTGCATCCCATAATCACTTTATTATTAGTAGCTCTAATTATATATTTACTTTCATCAGAGGAAAATGTATCAAAACCCAAAGCTCTTGAAAAAAAAAACATTGATATAATTAATTTATGCCAACAATCACCATTTGAAAATTTCTTTTGAAAAGTTGTTATGCTAGTTCAGAATCATTAGAAGATGAACCTCATTCAATTCTGTTCAAATACTTCAATTTTAAGAAAATTATGGAGCTTAAACTAACCGAAGATTTCTCACTACATCCAACTAAAAAATAAATCCAATACATTTCTATAACATTTTTTTCTCTCAACACATGATTTCTAACTTCAAGCTAAGTGAACCTTAAGCAAAATGCCTTACTTTTCCTATCTACATGAACACTTCATATACATTCTCATAAGGAGTATAAAGACTATCAAACTCCACACACTTTGTCAAATTAATGATATATCATGCAACTGCGGGCGGCACAGGTAGCCCTTATCATAACGCAATTTTTGTACTTTTTGAAGAAGATTCAGTGATTAGTTTTCAGAACCCATTTTATTTTCATTTTTGGTATGGGACATATTCCAGTTCTCTTGATACCATTCCATCATGCTGGGGTTGAATTCGTTTGGCTTTCATTTTTTTTTTCCAGCATGATTGAAATACGAGTTTAAAAGGGACTTCTGCTACCAACTCCTTTCTGCAGCAGTAACTTGTTACTTGCCTGTTTTATTGTAAAACGAGTTATGTTTTGACTGAGCAGCTATACACATACATATACATACGAATACAGATACATATATAAATTTATACATACATACAAATACATACATATGCATATAGATATACATACATACAGATACATATATACATATATATATCTAAGGAAAAATGAGCACTTATTTAGTGATTAATAAGGGTGTATTCAAGACAGTTTTCTTACTATTTTATCTGTCAAGTCGCAAAAACAAACTGCACTTGACTCCCATTTTTGCTACTTCCAAAAATTTTTTTGGTGAAAAGTTATTTCTTACAATCAAATTTGTTATGGTTTGATAATTGTAAGAAAGTTGTTGAATGACATTTAAAAAAAATGAGAAATAAATTAACATTCAAAAACATTACTTTTTTTTCAAATATAATTTCACAATAATTAATAACAAGATTGTTTGATTATGATCCTTCTATAAACTCCTTTGGAGGTAGGTTAGAATATTATTTTATCTGCTTGTCATAGAAATAAAATCAATTTGAAATAAATACGATTTGAAAAAAAAATGAAACTCAGCTCCAGTTCAATAAAGAAATCTCGTGGTTTAACATTTGAATTAGTTTTAGCTTCTCTATCTGCAGCCTCCTCGTGTTAACTAGGGTTGTAAACGAGCCGAGCTTGAGCGAGCACAGGCTTGGCTCGCGTTCGACTTGTTCTAAATTGCTCATGTCTCGTGTTCTTGTTAGGCTCATGTTCAACTCAAAATTGACTTGTTAAAATTAATTTAAAAAAATAGATGTAAAACATTGGATTCGAACTTGGATCAAATCTATGTAAAATAAAACATGTAAAACATCACCACACAAGCTGTTATGGTTTAAATTTGGATATAGATATATATAATATATCATCATATAAATAATATATATAATATATCTTTATATCAATAATTATATGATTATTTTTTTATTTCAAGCTAAAATGAGCTGAACATGAGCGAACAAAGAGCTGGTCGTGTTTGATTTGTTTATTTAATGAACGACCCGAACACGAGCTGTTCGCAAAATTTCAGGGGCGATTATATACATACCGCACAATTCTTATTTTAAGGTTTAGTGCTAACATATGTAAATGTAAATCCCCCCAATCTCATCATAATTCGCGCCAGCTGAAGCATATGATGGGCCGGTCGATGCCCACAGTAGGCTTTGGTGGGATATGTTTAATTTAATGTGTTCACACTCGACACTCATTAAACATGGGTTCATTGAAAGTAACATTTGCAAAATTATAGCAAAAAAAATTCTTGATTATAATTAATTATGCTAAAAATTTCTCTTAAATGTAAGTAAATATATTTTAGTATATTATATTATATATATATTTATTTATTTATTTATTCGAAAAAAAAATATGTTTAAAGTAATATTTTAGTTTTTTTTTTATATTTGCTACTATTTTTAATGAATTGGTGTATATAATGTCACCAAAATTATAACTCTTTTTTTTATTTTTTAAGAATGGGAAAAATAAATAGCTTTTTTTATATTTTCCTGAAAACTTATGACTAAAGTTGATATCTGTAACTTTTTCTTAATTGAAAAAGATTGATATTTATGGTATCAAAAAATAGTTAATCACACTTTTAATTGTATAGTTATTAAATTGTTTTCCTTATCACAAATATTTTTAGCCTTATTTTTGAAAAAAAATATAACTAAGAATAAAAAGTAATAATTGAAAGTAGTTTTAATCAGATTCAATATGAAATACAACTAATATTAATGTGATATTCAGAAAATTATTTATTAAAAAAATATAATTGCAACTCATTATTGGAAGATTCACATACATATTTTACTCAAATCTTATAATTTACATATCCACCTACACCTTAATTTCTGAATAAATGACGGCTTATATATGCATGGACTTTTAAGAAGTTGAAGGCAAGAAAAAAAGAAGAAGCAAAGTTTCAGTGTTAGATACGCAAAAACATAACAATGGGGTGGTAAGTATGCAAATGCCCCAAATTTAAATTGTAACAATTTGAAGACATGGAACTCAAATAGCATTTAAGAAAAATAAATAGAGAACGGAAATTAATAAATAAAACTTTGAAAAATATTTATGAAATCGTCCAAATCAATGAATCGTTATTTGAAATTATGTTATATTTTAATCAAGAAATTGCATGATTGTGTAGGCCTTTTATACCACTTTAACCAACAAAGTTGAATAATTATGTTATATTTTAATCAACAAACTGCATGATTGTATGCCTTTTATTCTGCAAACATAAGACTGTATGGTTTAACGGGAGATGAGATTTATGGGAGATTCTGAAAATCTTAAATTTAATCCTGAAAGGTTTATGACAGACAGATTTTTGTTTGCTGATTTGATCTACTCAGCCGTTGAATCCGAATTTAACCGTAAATCATACCAAAGGAATAGATGTAAGATGAGGGAGGGAGGGAGGGAGGGAGGGAGAGGTTCACACAATAATAAACAATAATTTAAATTGCTGATTAGCCTTTCTGAAGAGATGATTCTCCTATTTATAAAAGAAGGGTACAATATATGAAATTACAGATTAACCCATGTTTTAATGAGACTGTTACATGATATTTTAGGTATTTTGCACATATAGACTTTGGTTCGGCCATCCACTGATATGAACGACCGAACTTAATGGATCCTGGTTCGGCAAGACTTATTCATTCGACTGGGTTGAATTGAGATTGTTGGTTGGCCCTTGATGGTCCTTGGGTCCTCGAGACTTGACTCAATCAATTTTACTTTACCATCAAGCTATGCTAGCCTAGTTGCCGATTATTGATCCATGAATTAGAAACCCTTATTGGCAGAGAAAAACAAGGCTATCAAGCAGAGGGTGGATTAGCGAGAGGAAATGATTCCCTTATTTATAGAGGAGGGGGTACAATATAGGAAATTATTTATTTGCCCCTGCTTTAAGGGGGGGCAATGCAAGATATTTTAAGTATTTTGCACATATAAGCCTTCGATTCCCTCCATCCTCTGACTCAGTCGGTTGAACTTAGTGGATCATGGTTCGACAAGACTACTTCATCCGACTATAATGCATCAAGATTTCCAGTCGACCTCGATAGTCTTTGGGCCATCGATAATTAAATTGATCAGTTTGTCTTTACTGGGCAGCTGCTAGTCTAGTTACCGGCTATTGATCCTTGGATGAGGAACTCCTGTCGACAGAGTAAGGCTAGACTATTGGGTTGTAGTTGGATCATAGTAATCTGATAGATAACTTACTCCTTCATGAGGCAATCCTTGGAGGATTAGATGCTCTGTGTGGTTAAGTAATGACTAGTTCTATGCTTTAGATTAGTGGGCAGTGTCTATGAGATAGTTGAAAATGCTAAATTTTTCCCTTGAGTTGGGTTACGACGAAAGGCAAAGGCAAATTGATGCCCCCGCTCGGCTCAATAGACTTCAGTCTTTGATTTAGACGGCCCTCACTCAGTCAACCTTCTACCCACGCTTATGAGGGATTACACTTGCTTAAACAGGTCTTTCGATACTCCACTTGTGAACACTTAGCCTTTTGTTGGTCTTCTGCTAATAGACAGTTGGTCTTTCATCCGTTGGAGGGCCTTTTGTCTATATGCCCTTAGTCTTCAATCGAAGGGCCCTTGGTCTTTCATCTGTGGGCCCCCCTTAAGTGTACTCATCTATATTTTTTGTTAGTTGGATTTCCTTGAGATTCGTGCAGATGAGTATCTGATGTACATCTGATTTCTTTTGGATGATAAATGTTGGTTAGTTTTTTTAAGGATTGGTGGTGAAGCCTCTACATAGTTATTTTCATGTACTTGACTTCTTTTAACATTTTTGTCTTTTTTTTTCAAAATTTTTAGTTTTGGAAGTTTTTAGGCTGGTTGGATGGATTTCATAGATAAGAGGATATTGTTTTCTATATGATTTTTTTCTCTTCATAGATAGGAGATTTCTTCTTCTTTTATCCATGTTGTTGAATTATCTTCAATACATTGGATAGCTAGTGTTACTTTTTTTGTTTGAGATTTTATTAAAATCATTATACAAAATTAATGGTTAATGATTTTTTTTTTCTCCGAGGATCATATTGATGATGAAATTTCTTTTTCTCAATAAAAATATATGGTGGATTAGGTTGTTTTCTTTGTTTTGTTGGGGAAATCAGGTAGGTATAGATATTCAGTATTAGTGTGGGTACTATGTTTTATAAATTGGTTGAGTTTGGGAGAGGTGATGATAGCAAATAACTAGGAGACAATTCAACGATTTGTTAACCTGATTGGTTTATTTAAAGTCCAAGTGGGCTATCTTTCTTCTTAATTTTGTTGCTTTTTGTACTTGTGGAAGATCTGGTGAATATTGATATATATCATCTACTTAGGCTTGTACTTCTTATAAATTAAATATGGATATGATTTGGACGGTGCTATGCTTTGTGAAAATGAGTATTTTATCTGAGCTTATCTAAATTTTAATGCTTTACAAAGTTGAGAAGCATTGGAGTAATATTATCTTGGTATTTGCAACTACTTCTTTGAATGTGGTAATTTCACTTGACATTGATATCTCGATTTGGATAGTGACACCTTTTGTGTAAGTAGATGTTATTATTTGAACATTTTTTTTCTTTCTGTTTTCTTATATTTTTTCTATTTGATGTTTTTGGGTTGTTCCTCTTTCTCTTTATTTTCCCTCTTTACAGGGGTATTGTATTTATCTAGACATGGCCCTTATGTTTTTCTATAAAAAGTACAAGTCATTTTATACTAAAATAATTTGATAATCCTATAAACCAGCTTTGAAATAGATAAATAATTAAGATTGGGACGTGAGAATGATTATAATTTAATTTCTAGCAAGAAGAATAACATTTTCTTATGCTGCATTGAAAATATGAAAAATTTACATACATAATATTATACAAATAAGTTAGACTTCTAGAACTATGTTCATAGAAAGTTAACAATAATTTTGATAAAAAGAAATTAAAGGTACAAGAATTCATCGTCCATATTTTTTATGAAATGAATGGCGAGAAAATAACGTTTGATCAAACATCATTGTTGTATATGAAAAGATGAATTTCGGATTAAGAAATACGAAAGCTCAAATACTACGTCATGGAGTCGAGCCCACTGACCACGAACTAAAGATTTGATTATAACTAAGTTAATAGTACTTGTTAGCCATATCTTTAGAGGCGACAATCTCCCAGAAGAATCTCACAAGTACCTCTGAAGTACGTCAATATTCATACAAGTTCCTCCAAACTGGCTCGTTAAGCTTAAGTCTTTAAGCGAGCTCTTCTTTTTTCCAAACTCATCTGTATTAAGAACATGATGAATAATTCTTTGAGGCAAAAGGAAGAAAACACCTGTCTGTCGTCGCGCATATCATCATTTATTAAGAACATGACAATCCACACTAGCGATTTCTTTCACAATGAGTCAGTTCAGGTTTCATACTATATGACCTACAACCTAGTTTTATATCTTATCTCTTAAACTCCTGTGCATGTACATAAGCTCTATAACATATAAATAAGAAGAAAAAATGAAGTTGGATGATCATACTCGGGACCGACAAAAAGCTCTCGTAATATCTTTCGAAGAGAATTCTTCACCTTCTTCCCACTTCCTGCACAAGATCTCTTCTAAATTATATGAGTTTATAAATTATACTGTATCCCACATCCCAAAAAACTTTAACTGTTGTACTATAAAATATATTATAAAAAATATTGTAAGGTACGTGTTCAAATTAAATACATACGTTTTTTTCTTTATCTTATACTTTCAATTGTTTTATTTCTCTGTGATATCCTGATATGTTCAAATTTCAAGTTGTCTATATAATTAAGATCTGATATTTAACTAACAATAAATTAATAAATCCATGAATTTATATATTTCACATTTAAATTAAGGAGTATCTAAAGAGCAATAATTATATATATATATATATATATATATATATATATATATATATATATATATATATATATATATATATATATATATATATATTATACTATTTAAATTCAAATTTCATATTTTATTTTATAAATTATTAATTAATAATCATGTGTTACATTAGTCTTCCGATCGAATAAATAATCATGAATAAAAAATCCGACATTGATAATTGGGTCAAGTGACTGGCCTTAAAGTAGAACAAATCATAGAAGATCCGCTAGCCTAATGCTGGCACATCTAATCATACCATATCATTATCATTAATTATAATAGTTTTTTTATCGCCCGGCCTTCAAAAAGTGAAGTTCGAAGAGTCAAAGGGAATCCATAGCTTTCTTTTTCTAACACACGGTATCTCCAAACAAGCGATTCTGTTGTTTAAATTATTTGTTGATGATCTCAGTTCCAGTCATGATGTGTATTAAAATAGCTGGCAGTGATGATAATTATGCCGCCCCTAGCTGCGTTTCTTATTCATGAAATATCTAATCTTGGGAGCTCTTCCCTACGCACCAGTAGTGCTAACCATGTACAGATAGCATTTGATGCTTTGCACGGCCATCACAATTATAAATCAACCATATGATATCTGATATCTTCCCAACTTTTGACCTGCTGTTACTGAAAATGCTTTTCAAATAGGCCATTCATGATGTAGATAAACTGATCATTTTCCGAATTTGTGCATGCATTTTCAATCACAAGCCTTCTATGATTTTGTATGGTTTAAATTAATTTGGCTTCAGATTAATTATAAATATAAACACAAACATAAAAAAATATGGCAACATTGTTCTCAAATAGTTCTAACGGTTCAAAAAAGAAGAATACGACAAAGGCAGATCCACATCAAAGAAATCGTGAGGCCCATCTAACTGAACTAGCCAAGTTAACTGGGCTAAAACTGACTAAGCCAACTGGCAGGCAAGAAGACAGTCGGTTGATCCAAAATGCAAGTTATTCGACTAAGAGAGTATTCGAGGTGTCCCTTGCAGGGAAGCCAACCTAATGTGATAGCCTATTTAAGAATGGAGCAGACCAAATGGAAGAAGCAGTTTCACAAAGGTGTCGTGAGTGTGGATCTTGTCACCAATAAGAAAATGAACAATGCAAGGGGAGTGACCACACGATATAGAGACCGACGACAATATGGAGTGCCCTTGGGATTTCATAGTCCAGTAGATCCAAGATCTAAAAATCAAATGTTAGAAATGATTAGAGGTACGTCGAATCTAGAGTAGGATTAGCAACCTCGATAGGATGCTCCGACACTTAACGGTAGAAGAATCCTTTCAATAGTGTAAAGGGATGATGAAACATAGTATCTGGATAGTGCTGGTTGATCGGCATTGGGTCGGGTGTACTCCAACACTATGCCGAACTAATGCATTCTCCCAGAAGATCTCAGATGCTGAGCCACCAAAAGTATTCAAGATTCTGACATTTGAATCTTACAACTGAGGGACATACTCAGATGATCACATCGCTTCTTTTGAATTGTATGTGTGTTTTCTCAAGATCAACGAAACATTGAAGTGTCGACTCTTTTTTACCACATTGAGAGACTCTGACCTCATGTGGTTTACTGGATTATTGCCAAGAGCAATGGCATCCACATAGTTCAAGCGAATGTTCATCAAAAGTTTGTTAGTGCTCAAAAGCACCAGAAGAGTTCCCAGGCTCTCATGCGACTTCGCTGGAGACAGAGCAAAACTCCTCTCACTTTCATCACATGTTAGTAGAAAAAAAATGTTAGAGGCTCGTGATTTATAATCCAAATTCATTCATGTGACCCTCTCACAATGATTGAGGGAAGGACATTTTCATTACACATTGGGATTGCAAGGACCCTTCATTCAGAATTAAGCAAACCAATCCCCATCCACTAAAGATAACCTCCCATGAAGAAGGGTGGAAGTCGAGACATAATCCTCACCCTTCTATCTAGTCTCGTTTTGAAAACTCGCTGTGACACTTAGACAACCACGTGACCAACAGGGCCCATTAGCAAGAAAATTGAGTCTGATACCCCTAATGAAAGTTGTCTCGATATGAGGAGCGACCTTTGCCTGATTAGGATATACCTGAGGAGGCTCCACTAATAGTCTTAATGGCCGAGATAGTGAAGACCATCCAAAACAAAGACTATTTTAAGTGGTAACCTCAATGAAAGCTAGAGTGTATCTTTGGGACTAAAAGAAATAATTATATACGTACCATCATAGTTAAGGTAAGGACACTGAAAAGTGTTGATATCTTTGAAACTTATAAAAAACATTGATCAAAGCTGGGAAGCTGAAGAAGTTTGTAGTGCACAGAGCAACCACCCAACGACAGGGAAAAAACTCTTGTTGAAGTTATTGCAAGTGTTCTGCTTCAAGCCCACGTAATACACATAGCTGACATAGTCTTCTCCATCTTCAGCGGGGATGGAGGAGAGTAATCCCATCAAGCATGATAAAATTATATATAATGAGCAATGATAAAATTATTCATTTAATAAAATAGGTAATGATGTATTTTGCAAATGCTTGTATCATCTATGGCTAAAGTAATCATTTTGTAATCCATGCTGCATGATTAGAGCAACAACAAACCATTTTTAACCTTCACTTTAGATGTGGTGTTATTGAAGTTTGGAGTCAAATATAATGAGTATTTGAATAACCCTAACAACAAACAGTTACGCTTTATACATTAGTCATAAGTTAATGATTTGTGGCAATTCCTTTAAACAAAAATAAATAAATAAATAAATAAAAGGGTAGTTAATTTCTTGACATACTTTATGGCATATCATGTGGAATGTTTTATGAATAAATTATTATTATTACTTTATTTTTATAGCCAAAATTATTTTCTGATTAAAAACGCATTATCTATTTCAATTATATTCCTCAAAAAAACATTTGAAACAATACAATACTGATTCGATAAATTTGACCATAATAAGATAAAATTTTGATTTTTTTTCTGTAATCCTATAAGTTTTTTGTTTATTATTTTATTGTTACTATGAACAGTGCAAATCTACAAAGTTCAATGTGGTCTAGTATATTCTAAGTATATGTATCTAAATTAGATTAAGTTGATTATGGTAAACTAATTTTGATATTCGTATTAAGAAGAATTTACAAATGAGCATCAAATTTTAGAACCTGAAGAAGAGTTTACAGCTTCTATATAACCACTAAATTTTATTGCTTCTTATGTGGGGAAGGAACGATTTGACTCCCAAAACTATGTCCCTTATATGCGAGTCTCATTGAGGAGGATGTACTCAAGTGAAATTTTCAATTTCTATTGGTCGTGTACTTTGGCGATATATGTTGGCCAATAAATTAAGAAATTTGAGTCATATAAAGAAGTTACTAATAATTAGAGGACTTATCAATTGCAAAGTTTTAAGAGACTTTCCATTTAAAGAGTTTTGAGTTATGAGCAGTTCAAGTTGATTCAATAATTATTTGCTTATTGGATCTAATTTTGGGTTTGTTTTGGGCGGCTGTAACTGTTTGTAGAAGCAACTGTGAAGCTGGTGAAGAAGACGTTACTGTTCAAAAAGCTGCATTAGCTATTAGATATATATATATTTTTTTTTGAAAAAGTCATGTTGCAATTTTTTAGTAGCTACTACAGGTAGTCAGGTCTTATAAGAAAACTCAACTTTTAGCTGCAGTTATTTGAAAATACAGAAAAATTTAGTTTTGTTATACAAAAAAGACTGAGTGTAGTACCACACATCCGCCTCAAACGCACTGACTCATATCATTGCTTTGTTAACCTGACACATGCCAGTATAGGTTTATATCAAATCTTTAATCTTTCAATAAATTTCCGGTTGATTATTCATTCTCCACATGTCATTACTTTGGTATCTACAACATTCTTGACATTTCAATTTCTTACGATAACTCATTTTCTCGTAGGATTAACTAATTTAAAATTGTTCAAAGTTCAGTTATTGCCAAAAGGCTGAATAAGTGGTTTAGCTTGGAGGCTATTAAGCAAAAATTCCTCTAGCTATTGATGATGCTAAAAATTAAGATTAATGAATGTTGGAAGAATTTTTATTCTGAACTGTACAATATAGGTTTAAATAAGATGATTGATGCATACAAGAAAGGCAAATGTGAAAGTAGAGAAATCCTTGAAATCACCATAGATAACTCAAGAAACTAAATATAATATAATATCTCTATCTAAAAAAGAAAATGATGATATTTCGACATCTATGCCCTCTTTTAAAATTGTAAATTGGCCTTTTTTATAACCCTAGCTTCAAAATCTAAACTTTTCATCTTAAAGTTAATTCCATCTTCATGAAAACTTACTTGAGGAGTTGAATCAAGTTTATGTTGAAGTAAAAAAAATGAAAAACAGATCTAAAAAAAAGCTCTCCAGTTAAAAATCCGACATTCCTTATGCAAAA
>NEWO01000118.1:851481-875212 GCA_003013225.1 Phalaenopsis aphrodite
AGAAAATATTATAATGAAGCTTTCATATAAAGAGGAGAGGAAAATAAGTTAGTATAAAAATTCAAAAAGAAAAAACAAAAGGTTTTATAGTGATACGAATGCTAACAGTATTCATCTATGTAATTAAAGTAAAACTAAGTAAATTTGTACTAAAAAAATTATAATAGAGAGTGCTAATGGCCGTGAGAAAATCTTCAATCATTGCATTATATGAGCAAAAAATAATAAAGGCAGCCCTCGGTTTCTCTGTAGACGATGGTACAAAGAAATGTGGTAGGTTTATACTTGAACTTTTTTTTTAAGATAAAATCATCAAAAATCAATAAAATAATTTTAAATGTGAAAGGTGGGGGAGATTTTTGGGATCACACTTGAAGAAAATGATTGTTTAAGGCCCTTGAATGACCTATTAAACAAGCTTTAGTACACCCATGCATAAAAATATGTGTTTCATTTTTAAAAAGATGATGATGATGGTATTTTTTTATGAGATACTAAAGATTTGAGTGGTATGGTTATAAATATGAATATTTAGGGGTTAGATCTGTAAATACATAAGAATTATGTGGTATGTATGTAAATGCCCCTTGTAATTGTTGGCCCAAAATGAGATGTTTTGTTTAACTTAAGAAAATTAATTGATCAAACACTTAATTATAATTTCATAAGCTAAAAGAATGCATCGTTTTCTAATTTTAAAAGACAAACACAAAACAAAGGAAGTAAAAGACATTTCATACACAATTCTAGGTTTCATTTGCGGCACCTTTTGTTGTCCATAAAAATTGCAATTACATTGTTATTAAACATATATTTTTTAAAAATATTTTGGTTACTATATATTTGGAGTGTATCTGAATCAAGCCAATTCGTGAGCCGGGCTCGGGCTAAGCTTGATTAGTGGCTCATGAGTTGATCTCCATGAGCTAACAAGCGAAGCTTAAGCCATCCAACACGAATTAATATCAGCTTATCTCATTCATAATAAACAAACCGGCTTGTGAACCATCTCAAGCTCTTAAGATTAAGCCCGAGCTCGAACGCAATTAATTAATCAAGCTCAAGCAAATGGTAGCTCAAATTTGGCCGGACTTGACACCCCCTACTTTCGATTCTCTTACAAAAAAAATATATATATAATTTTTCCTATATCAATCACATTTAAATAAATTTAATTATAAACAATTACTTCTAACTGAAAACTGTTATAGAAAAATAAAATCATAATAATCTCCTAGAAATTTTTTTTAAAAAAAAAACTTAATGAAACAGCTATTTAACCAGCATTTTTCCGAAAGGTCGCCCATCCACTGTTGTTACTAATCCCCGCTCTCCCAATTAAAGCCACTGCAGCTTCAATAATTTAGTACTGTAGTGGGGTAATATGGGAAAGGCCTTGCTTGTGCTGGTCAAACTGTACGTTAGCTTTGAGGCAGACTAGTGGATGCGTGCGTCCCCATAGCTTTCTTATGCAAGCACTTAACTTTCATCTCTAATGGGACACCTTTGTTTGCGTCACAATTTGCATGTATATGTACATTTGGAATATGATTCCAAACTCATCAAATCAAAGCCTTGCAATTTTTTAGGAGAATGGAAACCAATGCAAACGTCACCTAAGCTAGCAAGGGAATTAAGTTGATTGATTGGTTTGGGAGGAGGGAAAGACTACTCAAATATTCTCACCTTCACAAATATTTGAACATCCACAATAGATTTGAAATAAAATATTTAATTATGGCTTGATATTATAATTGATTTAGGTTTTTTTTTGTTTGTTTGTAAATTAAGATTGATTAGATGGTTCTGATTAAAGCAAAAAAGTATTGAAATGTTGGAAACAAAACTTTATTGTGAGAGATATTGATTTTAGTTGAGGATTGTGAGTGTGTGATTATAATGATAAGAAATCAATATGTGTGTGTGAGTGGATTATTTTATGTTTATACTTTGTTATGCATGAATGATAGATAATTAGAAGGAATTTATGAGTGAGTGAGTGATGTAAGTGTGTGTACACACGTGCATTTTGTTGTATATAAAATTTATAAATTTTATATTTCTTGTACATCAAATCCTTTATAATATCTTTTATCAACCTGATCTTAGCCTAAAGTCAAATCATGTAGATCTACACATCTTCTATGTTAAATGTACTTTAGACATTTTGTGCAATGTATTTAATATCATTATTGACCATGGTGATGATTCATTGCTTACCATAAATTAGTATTAAAGTGCAGTTTTGTGATTTCTGCTTATAAGAACTATGATTATCTTGATGATTGGATTATAAATGAAAGATGTCTTCGTAAATACAACCATGGAGTGGGGGTCGTGAATCATGTTAGAGTGCCACAACATAGATAAATTATTATTATTTTCTTCTAATTACGTGAAATCTCTTGAACATACACAAATATAAGATAGAAGAAAGGTAATAAATGATTAGGGTGGTCATATGTTGATTTCACTTCACATTCTAATAGCTAGTCATATTGTTGCAACATTCATGTTGAGGACACTACCACTTTGTAGTTATAAATAAATTTATAATATGTGCACTTTTAGTTTTGATGGATTCATCATTAGATGTATTGTATTGATTCCTCACTAGTGTTTAGTTCATGTGCCATCTTTCCCTAATGATCTATTTTAGACATTTGAAGATTAGAGTGCTCGGCTTAGGGATGACTATTGAAAAGTGGCCTTAACATGTGCATAGATTTAACTAAAGTTCACATCATCATCAAGTTTAAAAATTTTCATCAATTAATTCAATATTTTTTTTTCAAGAAGGACGTGTAGAAACTCTGGCCAGCTATGCCCTCTCCTAAGAAATTTTGAGAAGTTAATGATATATCAAGAAAGTAGATTTTCCTTTCACATGTACATAATTGACCTTGTGCCCTTCTGGGGTATTGCAAAGAAGAAGTCAAAGAGTGGTTATATACTTTAATTAATCAATCAATTTCTATTATTGAACACCTCTTCTAGTTTAAGAAAACTTGTGATTCTTTTTTATTTTATTTGACATAATATTAACAACATAAATTATGCAATCCTATGAGAACTATTTCTTTAATAGACAAAATTGAAAGCTTCTCTCTCATTATAGATGCATTTGTGGATTCTTCCCTTAGAATAGATTCCATAAGTGCATATTCTATTTATCCTTAGTATAAACCCTTGATTCCTATATATAGTTATCTTTCTATCTTTCTCTTTCTATCCAAAATCTACAGCCGTTTTTTCATCTAATAAGAATACTACACACACACACAGCTATGTATATATATATATATATATATATATATATATATATATATATATATATATATATATATATATATATATATATATATATATATATATATATNTATATATATATATATATATATATATATATATATATATATATATATATATATATATAACCTACTTATGTCCCTCAAAACTTTCGTTTGTTCGCATTTCCAAAGATGGATTTTAAAATAGAGTCGACCTTACATATGACCTAGTTTGATATATGAATAATTTTAATAAATAGGATAAATATCATAAGTAGAAAATAAATTTTTTATTTTAAAATAGGGCCATTAAATACAAACTTATAGCATGCAAGGTGATGCAAGTTAGAACTCTTGGATCTATAGCACAATCATACTCGTGTTGATCTCGATGCAATAAATTAAATTGCTTGTTAATGCATTGTGACCAACACGAGGTCACTAGCCTAATGACTCTAACTCACAATTGAAACACACATGCATATGTAAGTACAAACATATGACATACAAGATCACCATTCATGCAAATGACGAAATCAAGTGCAGATATGTTGCACATTCTGTGGGTTCAGAGGCTCTAAGGCATAACCCTGATTGAGTATACAACGTGAAAATGATTGACATGGCAGTATGTCTTATATATATATATATATATATATATATATATATATATAATTCACAGACCGGCGGTATAGCATTGCTAGTCTCCATTCATCACAAAATGTGAATATCAGACTGCGCACGCATAGTGGTGTATACGTGCGGTGATATACAAGTGTCGGTGTATATATGATGCAAATGAGTTTCATCATGGAAATGAGTTTATCATATAGCCCGTGCCAAAGACAAGTTCTAAATTTTCATTATGCAAATGAGTTTATCATATAGCATCACATTCAAAAAAATTTAATTTTCAAACACATGCCAACATGCATTCAAACATGTCATACGAGGAATGCAAAAGATGCAAGTGCACATGCAAAACATACAAATATGCAAGTGGAGTTTGTCTTCTACCCTCAGGATTTGACAACAAAGTTGTAGATCAAAGCTTATTAGATATTTCTTGGGAGCTAAATTATAATATCACTATGTGACAAATATTTGATGTGAATGGGTATTGAATTCATATGGTTTAAGGAGGAGAAGACATATAATTCTGAAATTTTTGTTAGAGAAAACTTCCACTCGAATAGTGCATTCTTCAAGAAGTAGATTTGTGATATCTCAAGCACAATATATATTTGTTCAAATATGAGTGGTTTTGTCTTGTTTCAAATCAAGGAACAAGAACATTGAACCCATATGATATCACTAAAGTTAAAATGAATAAAAAATATGTGAAATTCGATCTATTTTTTCTAAAACATCAAGCTAGTCAGATATATTATCTTAGATACCCTTGTAAATCAAGAGAAAAAATTAATTGGGTTGTGATTATGAAAATTAAACCTATAAGAACAATTGAGACATAAATTTTTATTGAACATCTTCATTAGAAGCAGAAAAATGTTAAATTTTCATATTCATCTTGATTCCATTGAAGAAGGAGTTACTCTCTAGGATATAACTGGGTATTTAAAAAAGTTGTTAATTATTCATAGATTCATATTTAATCCATATTTATTTTCCTTAAGCCATTTAGCCATATATCTTTGATAAAATTAATTTCTTACCCAACGTTGTACAATCTGCTCTCAATGTAGTTAACCTTGTATTATAAGTTGATTATTCTTACTACAATTCACACTCAATCCTCATCTTTAATCTTATTTCTTTTGATATCATGTACACCAAATATGGTTGAATCGAGCTTATACAAATGACCAGTCAGTCAACCTTAACCTTAAAGGTCACCTATCCTATTAATGCTCTAAGAAACCCTACCTTAACCAGTAGACCCTAAGGAATAATTTCATTGCAATCTTTAGAAGTTTAAGTAACCAAATCCTCTGTGAGAAACTAAAGAACTACCAAGAGCACTTTGTACATTTAAAGGTGCAAAGGACAAGATTTATTACATATTCACTATTTATGAATCATTTTTGACTTCTCTCTTCTTTTTTCGACGGTAACAAGATCGTGAGATAAAAAAATCTTCAAAACTCTCATCTTTACTGATGGAGGTATTAATGGTGGGTGTTAATTTTGTTGTTATTTGACTATTTTAGGTGCTTGAGATGTAAATTGTTGAATCCAAAAGTGTTCGGAAAACACACCCAAGGTATAGAAAATTATGTAGAGAGAATAAAGGTAGAAAGTACAATTAAGAATCACAGGAATTTGAAAAATCACTAGAATGCATAACATTTATTCATGGTATCGACCCCCTATTTATTTGGATAGGCTTTAATCTTACAAAATTACAAGTCAATCCCCTTATCATCAGCCTTTATAGGGGTTTTTTAGTAATTTAAAAGATATTTGAATTTAGAAAGACTTTTGAATTGATGTTGGTAGATGAGGGGCTCGACGATCGTTCGACACGCCTTAAATCCATCGATATTTGACTCGAAACTTAATAATCAATCGGCCTTAAAGTCAATCATCATCCAATGAAAAGTCCCCTGCCACATCCTTTCGATCGATTGATCTAAACACCTCCTTTGTTAAAATTAATTCGTCGATCGTTAATAGAAATGCCGACTGATCGCATCATATTTCTGAGCTGTCAGTTTTACCTTGAGATCCGTGCTAGCATATTTTTTGTATACATATTCAGTTCCCCGATTCTCTTGCTCCTTGGAAGCTGCAAAGCACACAAGGTCAAGAGAATCTTTTTAAAATGTAAGAAATAATTAAATGACATTAATGAGCAATAAAGAATTTCCTTAGGTTTTTGCGCTCAAATTTTTATTAATAAGCCATGGGATATGGAAAGCTTGCACCTTCTCCTCTCCTTCTTATTCCTTAGATTTTCTATCTTTTCTTGTTTGTATGTGTTGTTATGTCTAGTAGAGGGGAATCGTCTACTGACAGAGATGCCCTTCTCAAGTTCAGAGTGACATGCGGGCAAAGGCCGACAAACTAGACGCAATGCGGAAGTCAACGAGTGAAGTCCCTATTGGAGAAGTATGCAAGAAGATGGTTGTGCTAAAATCATAAACTGAGGAGTGCTAGGCACAATTTGGGTCTTCTGGCTTCCTCACTGACTCATCACAGGAGAGGGTTGGGGAGCAGGTTGGAAGCCACTCTGACGTTCGCCTTACATTGCACCCATCAGAGGTGAATGTTCCTACTAGAGGAGAAATAATGTTTGTTGAGTTTGTCACGGAGGTTTTGGTTCTTTAAGAAGGCCTTAAAGGGTGTCAGTCAAAGTTGAGGCATGGATTTGACCGACAAAGAGCGGCTTTTCCTCTTAGGGTGGAGGGCTAGGGAAAGCTGGTGAAGATATTTTATTCTTACAACACATATGAATGGGGGTAAATTTTGGGTATGTAGTTTTAATTGTCTATTATATCTATTTCCCAGTTCCAATTACTGAAGTCTTCACAATTGATTCTTTGGGCTTCACCTAGACCAAAGAAGGTGTAAGGGTGGTCAACAGGTAATCAAAGGGATTCCTAGGACTCTAGGCTTCATGGGTTGTCTATGGCATCCTCCACCTATAGGGATACAACTTTACCCCAAAGATACATTTTAGTGAGTTTAATTTCATGTTAAATTTCTTAAGTGTTAGAAAGGTTTCTCATAGATCTTTAATATGTTGCTCTGTCGAGTGACTCTTAACTAGCACATCATCGACATACACATCAACGTTTCTTCCTTTTTTATTAGAAAAAATTACATCCATGAGATGTTAATAAGTTGTCATCTCGTTCTTAAGCTAGAAGGGCATTACATTATATTAGTAGACTCCATCACAAGTAATAAAAGAAGTTTTTTCTGCGTCAGCATGATGGATTTTAATATGGTGATACCCAGAGAATGCATCAAGGAAGCTTAGGACCTAATGAGTGGCCGTCGAATCTACCAGCGAATCACTTCTTAGTAGCGGGTATGCATCTTTTAGGCAGGTCGTGTTCAAGTTTGAGAAGTCCACGCACATCCTCCATTTTATGTTAGTCTTCTGCACCATTACCATATTAGAGACCCAGGTGGGGTATTGCACTTCTCGAATGTATCCTGCCTCTTTCAGATTTCGTACCTCTCTTGGATGGGTCTCGCTAATTTTTTGGTTGAGCTTCTAATCTTCTGCTTCAAGGGCTTAGCAGATGGATCGACATTTAATCTATGACGGACAGTGTCGATCAATATGACTGGTATTTTAGTGGTCGTCCTGATTTTCTTAGAGGATCTAAACCAACACCTACCTATGTCTTGTATCAAAAGCTTCACTTATCATAAATAAATTTTCTGGTTCCTCTTCTACAGTTGGGACTTCAAAGGTGGTCTCACTGGTCTCGAGGCCACCTTCCCTTATGTTTTCGATGTTAGGAGGATCACTTTCCATATTACTTATGGATCATAAGTGACACACTCAAAACTATTTCAAGTCACCCCTAACAGTGATGATTTCTTCATATTTGAGAAACTCGATAGCAACATGATAAGTAGAGATCACCGCTCTGAAATCTTACAGAAGCAGTCGGCCAAATATAGCGTTGTATGTTGGTGGGGGTGCAGGGTGGGGATCCACCATGAAGAAGTCCACTATTAGCGTAAATTGCTTTCCAATTTTTCCCCCAGCTTAATCGGAGCCTGATTGTCCCCCGTGCTTCCTTCATTTTGCTTGAGAATTCATAAAATGGCTCGTTCAGTGAAGTCATCTGATCGGTAGTGAGACTTAGCTTATCAAATACCTACTTGAACAGTACATACACAGAGCTATTGTATTGATGAGGACGCTACCTACTTGATAATTATTAATTTTTGGGATAATTATTAATTTTTTTTGTTATCACAATAGCATTGTTATATGGATTTCCCTTCGGGGATATATCTTCATCGATAAATTAAATAGACGGGCAACCATTGGCTTTCGAGGCAAAGGCTGTGGCACACAATTCCTTTGTTTGTTGTCTCTTTTGATTTACCCACTTGGGTGGTTCACTTTCTTCAAAGATTATGGGCACATATAACACGATGTGAATGATGTTGGTGTGGATGGGTCCATTAGTCGTTCCTTCCACAGAAGCTTTCCCTGCCTCCGCGACTCCAGAGGCGACAAATTCCTTTAGCTTCCCTTTCTTTATCAACTCTTTATTCAGGCTATGCATGTGTCTACATTTCTCTGCATCGTGCTATGATCTCTGTGATATTTGCAATGCTTTTTGATATCTTGAAGAAAGGAGTCGGCTCTCATTCGGGTGCCTTTCTGAAGAACTCCTTATCTTGAACGGGGTTCGCTATCTCTGCCATGGATACCCTTGGTGGGGTTTTTCGAAGGACCCCAGCATTGCTTTGGGACTCAAGATATTGGAAGCATCAGCGGTGTGTGGCCTTCATTTGCCTCTTTTGATCATCGTGTTGATGGATGGAGTTATTAATTATTATCTGGGTGACCTTCATAGCGTGGGTGTATGATCGATCATAGAGTTTGTCTGGGCGGGCTTTGGCTGTCTTACAATGACCTCTTCTAGACTATTTGTTTGGCTGGTTCTGAAGCATTCTCATTGGCAACAATGTGATTATTGGTCATTTCCAACTACTTAACCATGCTCTGTGGCTCTGCGAGGTCGACGTATAAGTGGAACCTCTTGAACCTCACCCCTTCCATCAGCACAGCCTGGACCATGTCGGGTTTTAAGTCTTTCCCATCCAAGTTTTCCCTCTAGAACTAGGGGTGTAAACGAACCGAACACGAACAAACAGAGCTTGTGTTCGTGTTCGGTTCGTTTAAATTTAGTTTATTTGAAATAAGCTCGTGTTTGAAATTATTCGTGAAGTCACTACTCGTGTTCATTTCTTAACGAACAAGCCGAACACAAGCTGTTCGCGAACGAAGAGCGAGTTTGACATCTCTAATATTAATATATATAAATAATATATTACATTAATTATATAACTTATATTATATACATATATAATATTTATATTAGTATATTACTAATATATTATATTAATATATTATTATTATTATTTTATTATATATTATAACTTATAAAATTTAATTTTAAAAATATCATACATTTTTATATATAATTATTTTAAATTATTTTATATTTCGAACAATAACGATTCGAACACGAACGAACGTATCACTGTCCGTGTTTGGTTCGTTTAACTGACCGAACGAAAAAAATTTGTTCACGTTCATCTCGTTTACTTATCGAACGAATCGAACACGAACTCATTGACGAACCGAACACGAACTGTTCGCGAACAATGAGCTTTTTTGACAGCCCTATCTAGAACTGTGTGATACATGAGCGTAAGCTTTCATCGGCTCTTTGTTTCAAATCCTCAGTATGTTGGCAAATTAAAATAGAAACAGTCTCATGAATTCTGCAAAACAGGTGATCTCTTTTGCTGGCAGCCCGTCAAACCATCTTAGTTTAGACGATCTCAATGTTGTGAAGAAAAGGTTACACTTGAGAGTATCTGAGACTTTTAACAGACATATGGAAGATTTGAATGAAGTGAGGTGGTCGTTGGGATCCAACCACGCTTTTGGTATGGCTATAGGGAGAGCATTTTGAACTTCTCTAGGTTCCAGCCCTAATACTTAGTGCAAGAAGGCATTCTTCGATTGTCGTGGCGCCTCCATTAGCACCACTAGATTCCTTTCCTCCCCAGTGGCCGATCCAGCGCAACACATTATCGGGCTTCTTCTGCAGCTGGACTGTTCTTCTCCAATTGTTTGCTGGTAGTTCCTCATGAAGGGGTTGAGCACCTCTTGTAGGGTCGGCTCCTCTTGTGGAACTGTGGCTGCACCTAATGTAGTGATCGCTTTGAGTACTACTGTTAACTTTCCTGACATCTGGTTGGTGATTTGAGTTCTCAAATCTTACAGACCTTGATGAGCTAATTCTTTCATGAACTTCTTAGTACATGTTGCTTCTACTGCGTTCCTCTGACTGAATTCTCTATATTGTTGTTGATGGACTCCTCTTTTTGTTGACAACATATTTCCACATTCACCGCATCTTAAAGGACGTTGAATCCAAAAGTGTTCGAGAAACACACCCAAAGTAAAGAACGTTGTGGAGAGAGAATCAAGAGAGAGAGTATTTAAGAATCACAGAAATGTGTAACATTTATTCATGGTATATGCCCTTTATTTATAAGGATAGGCCTCAATCTAATAAAGTTACAAGTCAATCCTCTTATCATCAGCTTTCAGAGGGCTTTTTAGTAATTACAAAGATATTTGAATGTATTAAGATTGACAGATTGATGTCGGTCGGTGAGGGGTTCGTGAGATGTTTGTCTCGTCTTAACCCCATTGATATTTGACTCGAAACTTAACAATCTATCAATAGGCTTTAAGGTTGATCGTCATCCAGTGGGAAATCTCCTTGCATGTCCTTTCAATTGATCGATCTAAACGCCTCCTTTGCAAGAATTAATTCGTAGATCGTTAACAGAAATGTCGACCGATCGAGTCATATTTGTGAGCTGTATTTTTTATCTTAAGTTCCATGCTAACATATTTTTTTTTATGTACATGAATATTAAGGTTTATGTGTGAGATACCTAACATTAATAATTTTGAGTGTTATGTATGTAAATTCCCCTTTAAAATATTGCAGGAGTAGTAGTTATTTAGTAAAATAATTATTATGAAGTTGTTAAGATTTGATAAATTAATAAAGATGATCAATAATTAAATAAAAGAAAAGACATTAATTATTATGATGGAAAAAATAAAAAAAAAAGTTGATTTCAGGAAGTTATTTAACGTACCTTTCAATTAAAAAAAAAAAGGTGATTTGCTTTTTAATAATTGAATATTTCTCACGCTTATTATATCAAACAATTGGCAACTATTTTGTTAGGCCTACGGCAGAGGGTAGCCATACTGAAACAGCTTCCGTAGGCTTTGCCTCATTTAAAGCATACCACCCAATTAATTCTTATGAATTTGCATATCTAACACTTAAAATATTTTAATTTCTATATTTATAATGCAAATTTTTCATATCACATCAAAAATATCACTATTTTAATTTTAAAAATGTGAAATACATATCTTCACGCAAATGATCATTTATTATTACATATAAAACACTAGAAATATTATTATTTACAAAATTAATATCAACGTCATTTTTTCGAACTACCAAATCTATGCCATAACTAAACTCTTGAGAATTTGATAAAAATGAAAAATATGAGTGGGAGTTTTAAATCAAATTTTAATGTTTGAGCGGGAATTTTAGACGGAAAAAAAAGCTAGATTTATAAATAGCAATGTTTCTAGTGCTATGTTTGTAATTGCCCCTATTCATTCCCATCTCCTAAGCTTGAAAACTCTACTTTCCCTTATCCGATTCAAAAATGATTCATTAATTCTCATTATATTTGCTTCACTGTTGGCATTTAAATTCATTAAGAACAAATAACTTATTATTACTCTCTCTCTCTCTCTCTCTCTCTCTCTCTCTCTCTCTCTCTCTCGGTCTCCCAAAATTCCTCTCCTAATTGGATTTTGCGTATGTCGTTGTACATTTTATCTTTATTCCTCAAAATCTTACTTTAAGCTTTTTAATTCTCTACGCCTAAGACTTACGCGTCTTGTCTTTCAAGAATGCATCACAAAACATAAACCACTTGCACTGCATTACTTTTGATTTCTTTGATGATGTATGTATGCTTTTATGTCGCTGTAGAAACAAAGCTTGAAGAAACAAATATAGATTTATTCATATTACGTAACGTTACTATTTGTATTTTAATATATTCCATTAAAATTAAGATGACAATAGCTCTCAAATCAATTTTACTATGCATATTAATGAAAGCTATGATACAATGTGGGTCATTTACATGAACAGTTAAGTGAAATGTAAAGATAGTGTTTCACCTAAAGATTATAAACCCTTGGAGAAACATTTGATACTTAATGATTCATTCAAAAGGGGTCAATTTTATTAAAGAATGAAGAGAAAATTTGTGAACCAACCTGTTGGCTTGTGGGTGACATGATTATGAAGTGAAATCAATGTCCACGTTTATTTTTGTATATGAAAATGAATGCTAGATATGTTGCATGTGATGATTTGGAGTTGAAAATATAGATTTATTTATAAAATGTGTTTGATGAATTTTTTATGGCATATGAGATTTTGAATGCATTATTGATTGGTTGTTACCGGTTAATAAGAAATGTTAGGAGTTATTTGATATGATAATTATAGGGTTATGCCACGACTTAAGAGATGTTGGAAAAAATCACTACCATTGAGGTTAAATGCAAGAAATTTTGAAGTAATAGATGGAAAAAATATAGGTTTTAAGATAGTTTGGTCATATTAACATACATCCATTTTTATAGAGAAGCAATAAATGAAATTTATCATAATTTTCTTAGTTTATAGCACTAATTTAGTACAATAATAAGGACTAGGTAGAAGAAGTGTCATTGAAAAAAAAAGTGAGGATCTTGAGCATAAGAGTTGAAGAGCCCTTCTAGCTGGAAAAAAATTCCTTCTAAAAATTTCAAATGTGATTTTAATGTGTTGAGCAATCTTTCATAATCTCTTTTATACAAAAAAATCAATTGAATGGCCTTGAGCTATCAGCCCCAAATATTATTATTTTATTCAATCTTTGGTAATGGGATTTGGATAATTGTTATTATTTCTTGTTTAATGAGTTGTCAAATTAGTACAATTTTTAATTGAATGTTAATTTAATTGTATAGTTATATTTCTTATTCTTTATCCTGAAATGCAGATGCAACAAACATCAAAATATAAAACTTTAACTATAATTGATTTTGGCTCGTGGTTATAGTTGAGTTTAGCAAATTTATTTATAGTTTAAGTAAAATTAGCATCTAAAAAAGAGCCCATATTATAAAATAGTCTCTTGAGAATTCAAAAATATATTATAAAGCAATCATTTGATAAATCTAGAATTCTAATTATTGTCTCTTATAAAAGAAACTAGAAGACAATTCTAGAGAGTTATTTGTTACTGTTATATTAAAAATATGCTTGCATAATCCTACTCATCGAAGGTGCCATTATTATAAACAGTGATGTTTTGGACTTTGTACCAAGTAATAGTGAGGGAAAAAAATAAGAAACTTCAACCATCAGAATAAAATTTCTTCTTTCCTTAGACTTTGTCCTAAGATATTTCGCACTCCAATAACCTACACTTTTAAAGTGCCTTAAGCTCTTGCTTAGGATTTTGGCTTAATTTAATATTTGCTTTTCATTTAATTTATTTTTTGTGTACACCTTCGATTAACATTCCTATTAAGATAAACTGCACTTTTATATGATTTTAGAATAAAAAATTCCATAATAAAAAAATTAAAAGGAGGCACTAAAAATAGCTTTGATTAATTCAGAGATTGGAGTCTCTAAAAAGATAATTAATATAGAACAAAGACTTGGAAATAAAACATGACATGAAAATGTCTATCACTATGACTACTAATAATGAGGCACATGAGAGATGATGCATGTCCTTCCCGTTGAAGATGTTGGAAATGAAATTAAGGGATAATCTATTAAGAAAGAAAGATAAGATTTATATTTTCCCTTTATGGGATTAAGGAAAACGTCAAAGAGTAATAGAAAGAGAAAGTGGAAGAAAGACTGAAAAACTTCTAAATAACATACGCAAGCCTGATGAAGAAGAGGATAATCTTTATGTAAATCAGAAGTGTGACTGCAAAAATCACGAGGAGATTCAATGGATCGAGCGAAGAAGGAAGCAAATGATCGAGCCATCTAATGACACTTTCGTCACTCGAATAATGAGGAAACAAATTAAACGATCGTCTGAACCAAAGAACGTCGTGGACATAAACCAACGACAATTTGAACAACGCAAGGCCATTCACAAGGTCAACGATTGTTTAAAGGAACTTTCACTTGACCTACTATGAAGATTTATCACCCAAAGATAAGTTGTCTGTCAAATTATGATGACACACCATTTGTTTGATGGAATAACGATTTTTGAGGATGATGAGTCTTCACGACGGATCCCCTAAAAAAAGTCGACCGAGGATCTATCGGTAGGCTAAATGGTTTTAGCTTATTCATAAATTTAATGTAATGTTTCCATTAAGTAAGAGAATTATGTAATTTACTAGACCCTTCTTATGATATATACATAGGAGGATCATTTTCACTGGAAATATTATCGAATATATTCTAAGAGAATTAATATTATTTGTGACTTATTCATTTTTCTACTTCCCTCTATTCCTCTTATCCGACCAACGTTCTATTCTTTGAGCATGACCCAAACACATTTTAGGATTTAACACTTTCTTATGTTAAAAACATCAATTAATTGTCCTCTTTAGATGTAGGTGAAACTCTTGAC
The DNA here is from genome assembly GCA_003013225.1 of Phalaenopsis aphrodite. Taxonomy (NCBI): domain Eukaryota; kingdom Viridiplantae; phylum Streptophyta; class Magnoliopsida; order Asparagales; family Orchidaceae; genus Phalaenopsis; species Phalaenopsis aphrodite. The sequence goes on from NEWO01000118.1 coordinate 866,226, forward strand.
ACTATCCAAGAATACCTCCCTCTTCTTATTCATGTAACTATAATGTTTTCCTTTACATATGATACTAAGTAGAAGCATATTTATTTTTTTGCTAGTAGGGATGGAAAAGTTTTTAGGGATCCTAGAGAATCATAAGGAGATATTTGATTTGAAAGTCTCTCAATTTGAGTTGATTGCTACCACTAAGGAGACAAATCAACCACCACGAGAATAATTATTATAAGGGAATAATCTTTTGTTTGGAAAATTGGTTGTGATGAGAAATAATATGAACATTTTTGTACAACACGATAATGATTTGGAGATAATGAAAAGTGATGTGCGCCAATGTTAAGAGAAGATAGGCGGTATATAATAGAAGACATCCCGACTACTTAAGGGAAAATATCTTATTGGAAGAATGAGAAAATTTCTATAAAAAATTCATTCTCAACAAGTTTATTTTTTTACTCACCTATGAAAGAAAACATTATGCCCAAATAAATGATAATTAGTGTAGAACACTTTAATCGTTACAATATTACAATTTTCTTAGCATTTTTATTTTAAATAGGTTCTTTAGTTTTATTTTTATGCAAGAGAATCATCTTTTTATTTTGCCTTTTTTTTTGCTTTTACTTATTTTTATTTTTATTTTATTTATTTTTTAGCAAAAAATATATTTAGTACTACTCTATTTATGATTTATCAAAGACTTTTCTCTTTTCTCCCTCTTCTTTTCGTGCTCTTATGTAGTAACATCACTCACGAAAAGTTACCCGTGCTTTCTCATCCTGGTAGTTCCCTTTTTTTTTTTTGACAAAATTTAATTCCTTTTGAATTTTTCTTATTTGAATCTCCTCTTAAGATCCATGTTAAATATGTGACTAATTTCACGCAATCACATTTCGTCTACTTTATACTAATCATTATTGTTGCATTTCTCTAGTATTATTTGTTGGGAGATACAAAGACACTTTGGAATACCGTAGACTACTTCACTCATCTCCTTTGCACAAAAGAATTTGAAATCAAACACGCTCATATCAGCAAAACCAACACAACAATTAAAAAATTGCCCAAATTTGGCTATGAGCATCGGGGCGCTGTGCGGCTGCATTCGAGCATTGAGTGTCAAGGTCTCTATTTTTGAAACTGAATTGGGCATGATGGCAGTGTGGCCATTGGGGGTAAACCTAAATTTAGTTGGACCTTTTTAAACAAATTAATTTACTTTTAATAACAAAATATAAAAAAATACGCATACAAACATAGAATAGAGGGTTGAAAGAATCTGTAAACATTCGTTGTATAAAATAAGCGGAGAAAAAGAGTAAGTGAATATGATCGCAACATTCACCCATCAATCAAATTATATTTTACACAATATTTGGGAAAAGCGGACTTATCTGTGACATGATGGTTGAGGTGTAGTTTACTACCTTGGAAGTGGCCGTATATTTGGGAAGATATTTTATACATTTTTTTTTATTCTCTTATTAACAGAGTGAGGTTCTTTCATAACAATCAATATGGGGTTCAGGCTGAACCAATATAGCTACAACCTTCCCCATCAGCATCGTCCGAGAGAATCTAGAGCTTTGCTCCAATCCTTTTCCAATCTCCTAATTCAAACTCAAGAATTTATATTTTAGCCCTAAAAGCACTCCGACCCATGGAGCAGAAAAGGTCCCCTCAGACAACAAAAGCAATCAAGTGGAGAGAACGTAACAGAAACAGAAGCCAGGAGAGGGATCAGATATAAAGCTTTCCCAACTTCTCCAGCCTCAGCTGCTTCGCTGCAATCCGTTACCCTTCTCACTCTTTTTCATCAGAACCCAACGGCTGGAGAACAGGAACAGGCTCAGGCTCGGTGGATTATCTGCCCACCACCATCAACGCCGATTGCCGGCATGGACGGTCGAGATGCCGCGCATCTTCGTTCGCCACCGCGCACGCTCTTGCTTTAAATGTCGCAGACGAAAGGAACGGAAAAAGGAGCGACTTTTAGTAGGTCGGGGTAATTGTAGCTGAGCTAACGTGAAGCGACGAAGAGCTTTTGTAGATGGCAGCGGGGAACTCGCCGGGGAAGACGTCGTTGGCAGAGGCGGCGGAGGCGACGGCGAGGGCTGCGAGTAAGAGGTACGATGCTCTCGTTGCTGTGCGGACAAAGGCGTTGAAAGGAAAAGGGGCGTGGTATTGGGCTAACCTGGAGCCTCTGCTCATCCATGGATCCGACGACGGGCTCCCTAAGGCGGTCAAGCTCCGCTGCTCACTCTGCAACGCCATCTTTTCCGCATCAAATCCATCTCGCACTGCGTCAGAACATCTCAAGCGTGGAACTTGTCCCAACTTTTCGCCTTCTGCAACGGTGGCTTCATCTTCTGCCCCGAGACCCATTTCATCTCTTCCCCCCTTCGGCAAACGCTCTTCCCCGTCTTCGGCCCCGGCTAAAACCTCTTATCTTGCTTTGGTTGATGCTTCTACCGCGGAGCGCGCTTTCTCTTCTTCTCCGACTCCACCACCTCCTCTTCCACCTCCGCCCGCCCTCCCCGCTCCGCACCAGCGCTTGCTTTTGTCCGGCGGTAAGGAGGACATCGATGCGCTCGCTCTGCTTGAAGACAGCGTGAAAAGACTGAAGAGCCCCAAAGCCTCTCCCCGTCCTGCCCTTCCCAAACACTTGTCTGAAGCTGCTCTCTCCCTCCTTGCCGACTGGTTTCTCGAAGCCGGCGGCGCCGCTTCTCCTTCCTCCCTCTCCCACCCAAAGCTTCAATCTTTTCTCCACCAAATCGGTCTCCCCGTCCTCTCCCCACGCCACATCACCGGCCCGCTCCTCGAGTCCCGCTTCCACGACGCGCGTGTAGATTCCGACACTCGAGCCCGCGACGCCGTTTTCTTCCAGCTTGAATCAGCCGGATGGAACTCTGCCGACGAAGACACCCAGAGCTTAATAAGCGTCGCAGTGAACCTCCCAAATGGAACCACCGCCCTCCACCGCGTGATGATCATCTCCGCTCGCGCTCCCTCCGATTACGCTGAGGAAGTACTCCTCAACGCCATCGAAAGTATCACCGATGGCGACACCAGCCAACGGTGCGCCGGTATCGTCGCCGATCGATTCAAGTCCAAAGCCCTTCGACGCCTCGAGACAGAGCACAAATGGATGATCAACCTCCATTGTCAGCTCCAGGGCTTCCATAACCTAATCAAAGACTTCGCCAACGACCTTCCTCTTTTTCGTTCCACTGCCACCGATTGTTCCAGACTCTCATCATTTTTCAATACGAACACATTAGCTCGTGCCTTGCTTCACAAACATCAGCTCCAAGATCTCAACCACAGCTACCTCCTACATTCGAGTCCACCTTCAAGCTCCTTCGACTCCGTTTTCGCAATGCTGGAAGATGTAATTAATTCATCCCATTCTCTTCAGTCTGCAATAAATGAAAATGAATTCAAGCTACTCTGCATCGACGACACGACCGCCAGAGAACTAACAGAGATGATCGGAAATGTTCGGTTTTGGACAGAATTGGAAGCAGTTCGCTCACTTGTGAATCTTGTTAAGACAATGGGTGCCGAAATGGAGGCCGAGCGGCCTGTGGTTGGCCGATGTCTGCCTTTATGGAATGAACTACGGATCAAAGTGAAGGACTGGCGAGCAAAATTCAATTTTGAAGAGCACCCCGTCGGACACATCGTCGAGCGCCGGTTCAAGAAGGAGTACCACCCTGCTTGGTCGGCGGCTTTCATATTGGACCCTTTGTACCTATCAAAGGATGCAAGCGGCAAGTACCTCCCACCGTTCAAATACTTGACGCCGGATCAGGAGAAGGACGTTGACCGATTGATAACTCGACTGGTGTCACGCGAAGAGGCTCACATTGCTCTAATGGAGTTGATGAAATGGAGGACGGAGGGACTGGACCCGCTCTACGCTCAGGCAGTGCAGGTGAAGCAGCTTGATCCTGCGACGGGGAGGATGAAGGTGGTGAACCCGCAAAGCAGTCGTTTGGTGTGGGAGACATGCCTCAGTGAGTTTCGGTCGTTGGGAAAAGTGGCGGCGAGGCTTATTTTCCTTCATTGCACGGCATATCGTGTTCGGTGCAGTGCGTCGCTGCTCCGACTGGGTAGGCGGTCGCCGGCCGCAGCGGAGCGGGTGGAGAAGATGGTGTTTGTGGCGGCGCATGCGAGGTTTGAGAGGAGAAGCTTCTCAAATGAGAAGGATCCCGAGATCTTTGGAGAAGAGGAGGATGTCTCAGCAGAGGCCTCTTCAGTGTAATTTTAATTTTAAAATTTTATTTTATTTTTTGTTCAGATTTAAATGTTTCTCTCAGATCTTTAGTTGTATCCATGGTGTAGGGATTCGATCGTTCAGTTTTAGTATTTTGGTTTGGATTCTTTGTATGGATTCATGTCTTATTGTTTGTTATTTTTGTTCAATTTACATTTGAGGTCTAAGTTGGTGAAGAGCTGCGGGAAATGAATCAGGAGTGCTTGCATGGATTCAGGTGATACATGAAGACTGGTTTCATATTTCCATTTCTGCAGCCTTTTGTTCACTTCATAATTTAATATCAAATCAACACAAGTTATATTTTCTTTTTCTTTTTTCTGTCATCATCATTTCTGTGCGTCTAATGTAGTTGAAATATTAGACTGGTAAAGTGTCATTTTTTTCTTTTAAAAGAATAGCAACAATATTATGAAGTTTAAAATGAGCTCAGGGCTTCGATATTTATCATTTAAACATACATTCAGGCAAATTTAAATTCTAGTGGCTTTGTTTTTATTTTTTCTTGCACTAAATGTTATCTTTTTATAAAAGAACCACCAAAATATTTTGAATTTAATTGCACCATCCTCGTATAAACAAGTGCGTATAAGCTTATTACAAATTGCCAACATTCTTGGTATACTTAAATTTAGTTCAGTATGAAAATATTTTTTTTAATTACAGAGTAAATATTAATATTTTGTGAAACAAAATATTTTATTTAATAAAAATATAAGTATGAATTGAAAAAAAATTGGGTAATAATTAATTCACCTAATTTTTAAAACTTGCACAACACATAACTATTCACTAAAAATGTTTGTCTGAAAAAAATATTTCTCTTTAAGAAAATCAATATTATTGTTGTTTTTACATGATGTTAAGATTCAAACGTTATATAAATTAGAAAATAAAAATTATGTGTTAAATATGTAAATATATGAGAATTATACGTTATGTATAGAAATCCAAAAATTTTGCCCGCCAAAATATAATTGAGCTTTATTTCAAATAATAATAACTCCTTTGTTTTTTTTTTTTTTTTTTTTTTTTGTATCCAAATAAAAATGAACATAAGAAAATGAAAAAAAAAAAGAGAAAGAATGTAAAGTTAATTTTTGCTATGTGAGATTCCAAGTAGGGGTGTAAACAGAGCCGAACACAAGCGGGCTCAGACCCAGCTCGTGTTCGTCTCATTTATATTTCGAGCTCAAAAAGTGTTCGTGCTCGGCTCGTTTGCTTAGCGAGCCGAGCACGAGCCGTTCACGAACAAAGAGTCATTTTGATAACCTTAATCACGTAGTCATAAGATGTTAAGGATTGTAACAAGATTTAAAACATCATTTGAATCTAATTTAATATTTTTTATTCAATGTTCTTCATTAATACTTTTAATTGATTATAAATCTTTGTAGCCTTGTAATCAATTAAATTTTTTAAAAATAATTCTCATAAAAAAATATATATATATAATTGATTAGTAGTATTTCGAGCCAAAACGAGCTGAACACGAACAAACAAATAAAAATACTATCTTTGTAGCCGTTTATGTTGTTCATGTTGGGCTCGCTAACTTAGCGAACGAGCCAAACATGAACTTCTTAACGAGCCGAACACGAGTTTCGAGATCAGCGATGAGTTTTGACAGCCTTAATTCCAAGCCATGCTCTTTCACCTAGTACAAATAACATTACCAAATTTTATAAAAAAAAAAAAAAGAAGCCATGCCCATGCATCTAACGTTCTAAAATTTTAATAGGTTTATAGACCTCCATGAATGCGTCATTGTTCTCGCCCTCACGCAAAGGGCAACCGTCGGCAAGTAATCAGGCAGCTACTACAATAGGTACGTACGGACATCACGTGGTAAGATTTCATTGACATCACCGGAGATTGCCGGTGAATCGAAACACAGTTAGCAATGTTGATCCTTTCGCTACCTTCCCCTCCATGGCGGCCGAAAGCAGCATCAGCTTAGCACTTCGTACTGCTATTCCAATAAAATTTAATGCTCGGAATGGAGCACCGCCGTCTTTCTAGCCGCTTTTGACTCGTGAGAGTGTAGAAAGAAATCAGACCCCACCATGCAACAATAAAAAGCCCAAATTTTTATGTTCAAAAAGGCTATGAATGTGCATGAAGTACGCCTATATATGAAACAGAGAAGATAAGGAATCCAAGAACAGAATTTGGAACAGAACTTGAGACTGATTTCAAGGCTTTTTAATAGAGGAGAAATAGTGGAAGGATTTTTTATCTTCTGTGTTTTTGAGCTGGTTAGAGCCGTGGGAAGTTGAGGGAATGAGATGAGAGCTGGAGCTGCTTGCTTGGCATCTACCTACGCGGCATTGAAGTTGTTTCAGGCGTGATTTCAGGAACATGACCGCAATAATTTTTCCTTTGATTGAGTGCATCCCAGTTCTGTTGAAACTGTTCGACGAAATGACAAGGATTTGTTTGGTACTTATTTGTTATTATAACAATAGAGGTGCAGTTTATAAAATGATTAAGTAATTGTATTATTTTAGTTCTTCTAGATAAGACCTCTTTCTTTTCCATATTTTCTCATCACTAAATGCTTTTAGATTTGTCTGCTAACTCATTCTATTTTTTATCATATTAGATGGAAATTAGCAGTCATTCCTAATAATCGTTTCTTTGGCCCTATGAATTTGCAAGAAGATAAAGTTAGTGGGGTGTGATAGATTAAAAAGCAATACACTCCCACCTCCTTTCTGTGGATTGGATTAATTATGTCAGGTTTAAAATTCACTTTTAAATTAGCTATATATTTTATTGTATATCGCATCCAAATATATGTGATCTTAATATTGCTGCTAGTACAAAGGTTTGCTGCATTCTTTATGTCCACCTAAGAAAAAGAAAATTCAGAATTTAGAAAAAAAAATAAAGCAAATAAATTGAAATAAATAAAAAACCTCTTTTAGATTGGTTTATAGATCAAATATGATTTTACATACATGGTTAAAACCCCAAGTTTAAAATTTACCTTGTATTCCCCTCTACCCTAAGATGGTAGATCAAATTCTCCCTAACAAATGGAGTCAGCTTTAAACTTAATCAACCACCCAATTGTGAGAATCATAAAGAAAAAAAATTGACTTCCAATCCCTCGAATTATTCTCTAAGCCAATGTTGTATATAGATTTAAGTGAGAAGAGAATGTAGAGATTCCAAAAACCTTAATGGTGAAAAAGCCAGCGATGAAAAATATTGATATCTAGAGGATCTCTTTCTCATATACATAAAAGAGATAATAGTAATGATACTAGAAAATGAGTTTGACAATGCCTGGGCAATGAGAGTCCCTAGAAATTAAAGTATGCTTCTTAAATTTTAGCACATAAGAATTCATAAACCTAACTAAAATTTATTTCAATAAAAATAGAATTTATAATATAAAAAATTACTTGAAAGCTTGGATTTTTTTAGAACTTACACTCCCAAAATAGTATCTGAGATGCCTCATCTTTGTAAAGGATACCTAAGCTGATGAACATGAAAATAAGATCATGTTGCAAGTAAAAATGTAAAAGGCTTTTGAAAGCCTCCAAGGTCATTTATATACGAGACAAAATACTCATATATTAGACTGCTTTTAACATAAATCCAATAACTTTAAAACTCAATTTAAGTTACTATTGTTATGGTATGACTCATATACCATATCGGGACAGACGCTGGATCGAAGCGGAGCGGAGCGGAGCGTAGAATCTGTCCAAATTGGGAAGTTACGTGGGTTTGGGGTGCGGGGGCAAAGCCCCGCGGTTTGGTACAGGGGTAATGTTGTAATTACATATTGTGCCTAAGTTTACTCCTGGGGTTATAAATAGGCCTGTTAGTAACCCCAGGAGGTTAACCCTCTATTCTGTAACCTCTTTTCTGAATATTGAAAGGAACTCGCCGCTCTGCTCCCGAGGACGTAGACATCTTTGCCGAACCTCGTTAAATCTCCGTGTTCTTCTGGATTTGTGTCGATTACTGTTTTCTTCGCTCTTATTTTCTCAACAAGTGGTATCAGAGACAGGTTCGAGGGCAGGAAGAAATTTTCGACGGCAGGAAGAAATTTTCGACGGCAGGAACGGCTTCTGCTAGGCTTCGGTCGGAGAAGAAGATCGACAGCTTCTTGCGTCTCTACGGCGCAGCTTCTTTAAGTTCGGCGAGGAGGCTTCCGTTTCGCAAAGGAAGTTTCGCGAGCAAGCGAGATCTGCGATAGGCAAAGTTCGAGCGGGTTCAGCGCAGAGGTTTCGCGCGAAGGGCTCTGGATTCGGTTCGGAATCGTCGAACGGTGTGATAGGAGTTCACGAGCAGGCCGAAGGATCGCGAAGGAGACCTTTGCGGCAGGAAGAGGAGCTTTCCGGGAGAAATATTTGGCAAAATATTTGACTGGAAGAGGCCTTTGCGGCAGGAAGAGGAGGCCTTTGCGGCAGGTTCGGCGTTCACGGGAGGAGATTTCCGGGAAGGAAGGTTCGACGCAGAAGAAAAGGAAAGGAGCGTTCCATCGGTGGCCGAGAATAAAGGAATAAAATAGGAATTCTATTGTTGCTGCGGAGGAATTCCGGAGGGATCAAAGAGGAATATTCCATTCCAATTTTGGCTCCAGTAATTCGGAAAGCTGCTGCAGTGGATTTTGGAAAGGAAAGTTGATTATGTTTTTAATCATGTTTATTAAAATTATTTAATTAAGGAATTTTTACTTAATTAAATTTCT
>NEWO01000118.1:875897-893909 GCA_003013225.1 Phalaenopsis aphrodite
GAGGACGTAGGCATCTTTGCCGAACCTCGTTAAATCTCCGTGTTCTTCTGGATTTGTGTCGATTACTGTTTTCTTCGCCCTTATTTTCTCAACAACTATTAACTAAAATATTCGGAACCATTTTCCTTCATTTGATTAGCCAACGAAACATCTTTATTTTGAGCCATTTCGGGACAAGTGTTCATGTAATTTTTTTTCTCTTATAAAATTTCATGGCTCGGAATTATCAATTGTACTCGAAAGTAAGTGAGCATTAGCTAACCCATCGCCAATGCAAAGCCATTCATCAGAATTTCTTATGCAAAAACAACCTTAGAATTTTGTGCTTTTGCCTGATTGGTTTGAATCATGTACCTGTAACTTTTTTTATTATTATTATTTTTACTTCTCCCATGAAGAAGTATGATTCGGATGAAAAACCAATGGATAGTATAATTGATCCTTTATGTCTTTTTAAAGTATAGGGAAGTGTTGTCATGATTAATTATGTTTAAATTTAAGTACTTTTTTCGGACCTTTTTTATTATTATTTTTTTCTAAGTTAGGGGCATTTACTTACCTACCACACAAGTCTTATTTATTTAATTATCTAACACCAAAACATTCATATTTACATGCGTGCTATTCAAATCTGTAACATGACATCAAAATTATCATCATTATTATGTTTTAAAAGTAAGCTGCATAGTTTTATTAGTATAATTATCAAACTATATTTGATATTTAAATACATGGGACTTGTGTGGCCTGTACGTAAATTTTCCTACAAGTATTGCATGTACTGTTTATATTTTAATTTTTAAAAATATTCAAAAATAACTTTTTTGGTGTTTTAAATATTTTTAAAAAAATTTAAACCATTGCAGTAGCCACCATCCAGGGTCACCTACCTCCACCGAATACTGCATCCTAACAAATTAATGAAGCTGGCAAACACCAATTCAAATCAAAAATAAAAAAATATATCTTATGGGATCATACTGTATAAAACTCTTGTTATATGACATTGAATTCTATAGTTCCCCGGAAGGGGAAAACACTCATTGATGTATTTATTATTTATGCTTTGTCGAGCCAAAACCATGATACAAGTAGTGTCAGTGAGTCACTGTTGTACTGTTTGAATTAAACTATTAGAAGATACACATATATATCGCAATTTTTTCAAATGTGGCCTTGTTCTATGCATATAGAGGTGCATTTCACTTTTTAAAAGTTAAATATAGTGATATTTTTTTATATGATATGAAAGATTTGGATGATATAAATGTAATAAAATAATTTTCTTTTGTTAAGCTATATAAATACATAGGAAATGGTTGGTATGTATGTAAATGCCCTTCTCCTAAGTCTAAATTTATCTATATTACTAATTTAATTCAAGATCACTACTATCTCTATAATTACCATCTCTTTACTAGTCATATCAAAATGGCATCTTGATAATGGCTGTCAGGATGATCATATTACTTTGGTCCCATTTAACAATAGCGTATAATAAAGTGAATGATTGTGAGATAAAACTACTATTTTTATCCATAAGATGAAATTATTCGATGAAAATAATTATTATGTAATATGAATTGGTTAAATAAGAAAGAAGTTTGATTCACTATAAGTAAATTAAAATTACACTTTTCATAAAAAAAATTAATTAATTGATAAATGTTTAGAAATTATGTATTTTTCAATAAAGCTATAAATAAATATTACTTAAAAAGTGTGGAATATTTTATATGGTATGCTTTGATGAAAAATTTAATTCGAGTCTTTTGTTACTTAGATAACACTGTCAATGTTTACATTTTTCTTAAATATTGTTTATTTGAAAAATACTATGCCCTATAATAATTATAGAGATAACAAAATAAATTATTTGGTGAGGATAGGGCAAATCCAGCAGATCGCAACTGCTATCCAGACGTAGCTTGCTTCCGAACAACAAAAAAATGGACGTAATATTTTTTAAAAGTTAAGGCTACATAGATTATAGGAAGATTATATACATATCACTAATTCCTATGTATTTGCATATTTATCACTTAAATGTCAATTTTTATATACATATTTTTTTATCCATGCATAAACAATTTACTTCAGTTTTTAAAAATTAAAATGATGACATTTTTGTTTTGAAAAGAAAGATTTTGATTGTTATAAATGTAAAGGTAAATTTATATGTTAGCTATGTAATTACATTGGAGCTAAATCACAATTTCTTATTAGCATTTTTTGCCGCTGCCAAAAAAAAAATTTTCGATAAGGTGACATATATGTAAAAATTGAGTTTGCCATAACCTTTTTTTTGTTTCTTATTGTTAGCTCGAGTTTCAACAAAGTAATCAATTAACTTTTAGAAATTGTACTTCCAACCCTCCTAATCAAAAACACATCTTCATTAATGTTAGATATGACCCATATACAATAGGGGGACAGATTCTAGAGCGGAGCGGAGTAGAGCCGAATATTCTGTCTAAATCAGGAGAGTTTTCTTATGTGGGTTGGGGGTGAGGTACATGGGTAATTTGATAATTACATATTGTACTTCAGGGTTTTCTAGAGTTATAAATAGGATTGTATGTAACCTTAGGTGTTATCTCATATTCTGTATTCTGTAATCTCTTTTCTGAATATTGAAAAGAATTCGCCGCTCTGCTCCTGAGGATGTAGGCATCTTTCTCGAATCTCGTAAATTTCTGTGTGTTCTTCTGGATTTGTGTCGATTCCTGTTTTTCTTCGCCCTAATTTCCCAATAATTAACAATCAACTAATAAAATTGAGTGAAAATTTCATACCACCAATGTAAAGGCAATGAGAATTTGCTTCTAAATCAGAGAGGAAAAAAAAAATTTAAAGTGCATCTTCAACAAAACACGATTTCATGATCTGATTGTCAGCGTTAAACGAATATCAAATCAAACAATATTAAACAGAATTTATAACAAAGAAAAATAACTTGCAAAAGAACAAGCGCAATAGACAAGCGACATCAATTGCTTTACACCAAAAATATTTATAGGGTCTGCACAAAAATAAAATTAGAATTTATAATATGAAGAAACAAATTTTTATTTTAAATTTATACATCGCTATTTTTGGAGAATCATACGCCATTTTAGAGTTTTGTGAGTATTTTAAATTTATGAGACCTACCATATTGTCTGTGTATGTGTGTTTTTTTCCAAATAAAACACAGAATAAAGGTGAGTATGAACTTTATCAAATATTGTCAGCTATGGGAAAAATATTCATATTCAAATTTTCTTCATTTTATTCACAGAGGCTATCCTACATAAAACATACATAATTATGCATAAATTGTATAAAAATAAATATTATTTATAATTATTTATATATTTTTCTCACTTAACAAATACAAATGCTATATTTTCATTATGCTATTTGTTATTGGCTCTTGATTAGCTGCAACTTATTCTTATTTTGTTTTGTATGGATAGTCCCCTTCTTCCCCTATTGGAACCTTATGTTGACATTGTAATAACTTTAATCAGATATTTATATTACAATATTGATATTTAAAAACATGGGATAAATATGTAATTTAAAACTTTAAACATAGTTCATTGTGATTAGCTATTTACATGATCATTTGAATTTGCATGATTAGTACATAACTTCTTCAAGTTATGTGATATATTAATAATAACATCCACAAATTTCTTTGATGAATATCTATGAAAAGAATGAAAAAATATTTTTGTTGAATTAAGACATGACATATATAGCTTCTTAGCTTCATAATACATTTTTAATATTGACAGACATCTTTAATAAAAATGACTTGTCCATGTTATTGTCATGCATTAACCAATTTGAAAATAATTTGAAAATGTTTCTTCAACACATGGATAAGATATTTTGATTTTCTGCCTAAACAGTGTTAGTAGTTCACATCAATGATGTGTGTAAAATAGAACTTAGTTGGATGAAACAATATTAAGGAATTGAATGTCATGCCATTATTATTATAACTCTATAATTAGATTATATGGAAATCCAAAAATATTAATTATTATGATGTTCCCATAAATCATATATAAATATTAATTATTGAAGGAGCTATGCTTCACTCACATCAATATTAGATAAGGGACCAATATAGTAGGCCACATGCTATATGTACTGTTAATATCTTAAGTTACATATTCTATGAATTAAAAATGAATTATAATTTGAAGTGAATGAAAAACTTTTAAATTTTCTCTATCAATTTGGGGTTTTAATAAACCAATTTTACTAAGCTGATTTTTCTTTTTTTGTTGTTTTCGAATTTTTCTAACAGTTCTTTCTAACTCAGAGTCGTAAGGTACTAAATTTTCAGATCTTACACTACGCATAAACTGAAAAAAGCAAGTAATTAAAGATATGCAAACACACTAAAATAAGAAAATGTTCCAATTAAACTACAAACACACACTCTCTCTTTTTTTTAAATAAAATAAAATAAAATAAAATAAAATACTAATATTTTCCGTTGCTTCCCCGGCAACGACGCAAAAAACTTGACACGAAGATTTGTATATGCAAATATTTATGAAGTTGACACTACTTAACGGCACTAAAAACTCGATGCAGATAGATTTATAAGAAATATGCAATATAATCCTAACAAAACATTTTTAAAAATGTAATTTATCCTTTAAAACTCTTTTTTAAATGGTCAAATCTCTCCTAAATATTAATACAAGTATACGTATCGTGCAAGTAATAAAGGGATCTAATGTAGTCTTAGATATCGATCCCACAGGGAAGTTGGAAAATCCTAAAGTAGATTATGGAAATTATTTTATAATAAAAACAACAAATAAAAGTAAAGTGTGAAATTTGAAAATTGACTATTCATGTGAATGTTAATTAAAATGTAGATGTAGGATTACAGAAATTAAACTAAACTAAATACTAAACTTTCAGAAATAAAATTGTAAAAATTAAGCAAAGTTTTTGTTGTGATGAAAAGTTCAAATTTAAGAAAGAATCCACCCTTTACAAGGAGTATTTGGTTTGTGAAGAAATTGAAATCATTTGAAAAAATATAAATAAATTGTTTTGTGTCAAATATGAGCCAAGTTCTACAAAGAACATTGACTAATCTAGAGTTTGGTCTCTAATTCTGTGGTTAGGCTAGGAGGATACCGGCTGCCACTCCAAAGCTCCCACCACTCCCTCCCCTTGAGGGCAAACAATCTCGCATTAGTTTTCAATCAACTGAAACAAAATGAGGGTTTTAATTTGTCAGCTTAAAATCTCTAATTCTGCATCCAACAAAAGTATATTTCCTTATTTATTTGCACCTAAACCTATGGATGACATGCTCTCTCATGAAATCAAATGTGATTCTCCCTATATTGTAGAAATCATCTCATTTAACAACATATGTCTTTCAACAAGTTTTAATATTTCAATTGGTCAAATCGAAAAGTAAAAGAAAATCGGAGTTTAAATCATCACAAATTATTATCATTTAAAACCGTAGAAAACAAAATATATTCTTCACAAAATCATATCTTCAAAGTATGGAGAAGGATAAAAAAGATTACTCAGAATTCATGAGAATGATTCGATAAAATACGAATTTCATATATAAAAACGAGTTTATAAAATAAAAGAAATAAAAATACAATTTATCTCAGAATCCTTCCCATGCAAATCCCTAGAAGTTCTCTCCAAGTCTTTCTCTCTTTACAAACACTTTAACTTCTCTCTTAGAAATGTAATGAAGAAGAAATCTCTCACATTTCTTCTCTTCTTACAAACCAAGAAGATAATCTCCTCTTCTCTCTCTCTCTAACCCTGACGCCACACACCAAAACCTCTCTTTTTGCCCCCCCCTCCCCCCCCCCCCCCCTCCCCCCCCCCCCCCCCCCCCCCTCCCCATCCCCCCCGCCTCTTCAAGTCTTCCTCTTTTATTTTGGGCTCCTCATTTGGAAAAGAATTCAAAATTCTCTCAAAAACTCCCTCCAAAAGTCAACTCTTTTGAATTCAAAAGATGTGTCATTTGATCCAAGAGTCATATCCCTTCATAAAAGAACCTTCCAAAGTGTCTATATGCATTGAATCACTCCAAGGGGGGTGTTGAACAAGTGTCCCTTTGAAAATTAGCATAAAATTTGTCTCGAATCGCCTTAATTTGAAAAAGTTGTCTCTGACGCATCATGCGCAGAATCCAAAACTGCCTCTTTTTGCTCCAAATTTCATCATTTTTTTTTCCATTTTTGTTCTAAATGCCTAAAAATGATATATCTGCAACAAAAACACAAAAATACTCTTCTTTAAATTGCAATATCACAAAAAATAAACATAAAATAAATACTCAAAACAATATATTATTTTGGTGTATCAGTAGGGTGATTGAGTGAGAAATGTTAATTATGTCAAATCATGACATAATTGACCAATATTTGTAATTTTATTTCATATTTTAAATACAAAACAAAATTTAAAAAAAATCAATTGAAAATGATTACCAATATCTCAAAGTTTATATATGAAAACTTTTATAATTTTTATTTTGTCTTTGATATTTTATTTATTATTAAAAAATAAAACATAAAAACTAAAAAAAAATTGAATAGAAAGAAAACTATGGTTTGATATTTTGTTTTTTTTTTTGTTGAACCTAAAAAAATAGAGAGCTAAATTTTGGATGAAAATTAATATAAATGAAATGCAAATAAATTCTAAAAATTTTGATATTCTTTTAAGTTGATTAGGTCATGCAAATAGAGCCAAAATCATAACTTGGTATGCTTAAGCAGAAATTTGACCAAACATTGGAAAGAGGATGGAGAAGAGACATAGGTACAGTAAAAATGGAATGAAATGGAAAAAACTGACACATAATATTCCTTAGCAGGACATAAACACTTCACCAAAAATCACAAAGAATAATCAAATATAGAAAATAATATAATTCTCAAACTCACAAAATTCTAGTGGTCAGTAATTATCACAAGACCCTTCCCCATGAAGAAGCTATCAAGTCCCTCCATCATTTGAGTCCTCTCAAAATATTAAAAAAATATTTCTACAACATTCTTACATTTTTTTCCACATTGGCATGTTGGAATAAAATTTGAGTAGTGTCAAAACAGTCCTAACTATTTACATGATGCAGTTTTGACACTTCTATAAACTTCAGAACTAAAATGACCTTGTGCAAATAGTTGGGGACCATTTTGGTACTTAACTCAATCAAATTTGACTAAAGTGTTAAAATAGTCCCCAACTATTTATATGGGATGATTTTAGTCCCTTAGTTTATAGAAGTGTTAAAATAGTCTTCGATTATTTTAAAATTGAGCTCTAATAATCCTTCATGAGAACTATTTCAGCCATAATTTAAAGTGTCTTAGATTTTTTGGCACTCTATAAACTATGGGACTAAAATGACTCTATACAAATACTTGGGGACTATTTCGACACTTCATAAAATTTGATTAAAGTGTCAAAATAATCCCCAACTATTTATATGGAGCAGTTTTAGTCCCAGAGTTTATAGAAGTGTCAAATTAATTTCCAACTATTTTAACATTGAGCTCTAATAGTCCTTCATGAGGATTATTTCAGTCATAATTTAAAAAGACGGACTGTTTTGGCACTTCTATAAAATCTGGGTCTAAAATGACCCCGTGCAAATAATTGGGGACTATTTTGGCACTTAATAAAATTTGAGTAAAGTGTCAAAGTAGTCCCTAACTATTTACATGATGCAGTTTTAGAATTAAGCTCTAATAGTCCTTCAAGGAGACTATCTCAATGTTTTGGCACTTCTATAAACTCTGGGACTAAAATGATCTTGTACAAATAATTGGGGACTATTTTGGCACTTAACTGAATAAAATTTAAGTTAAGTGTTAAAATAGTCCCCTACTATATATTTAAATTAGGTGATTTTAGTCGAAGGCCCCATATTTGCTTAATGTTTTAATAATAGCCATTTGATAGCAAATTATCTTATCAAACCTTGGCTTTTTTAAAATTAATTCTCTTGCATATATATTAGACTTGTCATCCTTTAATGATTTCAACTCATAGAAACACTAAATTTTAGTTAGAACTACTTTAGAAGAATATTATATAACAATTAATACATGAAGCTTCTCTAATTTGATAGCTTTGGCAAACTCACTCCCTACTTTAAACAAAGTCATTATAAAATCTAACTACCCTTCCACTTATTTTAATTCTTTAAAGATAAAATCAACTTAGTGATGGAGTTCAAGTTAAAGGATTCTAGGATGTCATAAATATTTTTATTTGAGTCTAATGAGATGTCATTTGGGTGTCAAAAACTTTTAACTGCTTGCTTTTGTTAGACAGGGGTTGATGGATTTATTTTTTCGCATAAGGGCAACATTTAAACCATTGTAAATATGTTTGTTCTATCGTCCAAAATTTTCTCAACATTGCTAAATTCCTTTAATGCTTAATTCAAGCTGAGGATTCAGGCTATGCTAGTTCTCATAAACCTTCGCAATCTTTAGTTTCTTAAATGACAAATTCTTTATTAATAAAAATATCTTGAGGGACAAAAAGAATTTCTTCCTTGTTAAATCACATTCATCACTAACTCACAATAATTGAGCCTAAGGCTCTTTTGAACTTCTTCATTTTTTTATAAGACGATGAGCTCCGACAAGTAAGATTAAAGCCACAATAGAAACTACATTGGAATGAATGTTCATAAGGTGAAGCTTAAACCTTAATTTTATAGACAACAAGGTTGATATGCCAGACACATATTAAAAGTGGGTTTATTGTTTCACTAAATCTAAAGGTCACTGCCAACTCACACTATAACTTAACAAAACCAAGCCCTATTAGATTTCTTAATATTATATTTCCAATTTTTTTGTACTACCCAAAAGGGTAAAAAGAGTTTAAAAATGTGTGTGTGTGTGTGTGTGTGTCAAATCTTGATAATATGGACCTAAGTTGGTTAAAAGAATTTTTTAGACGGTGAAATTGTTAAATTTCTTGAATAGCAAGCATGTCTAAATTTACAAACTCAACATTCACTTGGAGCCTTGAAATGGGTTAGTCGTTTGAATGCTAACAATTCACCCTACCATCATTGGTACCCGACCATCAAATTTAACTTAAAGTCTTAGCTGTGGACCTATTAAGTGTTCTCACCCACTGCACTCCCCAAAAGTATGTGAAGACCTCCTTAACAAACTTAATCATATATAATCTCCATGTATTAACAAAATTTATCATGACCTTACAAGTACGTTTTGTTATGAAAAACGATGACAATGAAGTGAAAAAAAAATCGGATCGAAAAAATTCGCAATCAGAAAATAACACGCGGATTTACGTGATTCGGCTAATTTGTCTACGTCCATGGAGCTGCAAAGGATTTTAGTACTTCGAGAAATTATACGGTTGGGCGATTCAACGTTTACAAGAAAACTTTATTTCTCTTTCTCTCTTCCTTTCTCTCTCTTATCTCTCAAGAGAACTTGACTTAGCATTTATGACATGTCAAAAGAGGCTATTTAAAGAAAACGGGAGAGAGATGGGTGGAGAAAGGTGGGTGGGAGAGAGGTAGGTGAGATAGGTAAGTCATAGGCTCCACCTAACATATTTTTTAATGAACAACTTACAAATCAATTAATCAAATACCATTATATATTAAATTTACGAAAGTAATGAGAAAATTTGACATAAGGTTCGAGCCCACGTTTATTTTGATGTATGATGCTTACTATTTTATTCTCTATGATAATATTATAAATATTTTAAACAAATTATGTATAAATAATCATCCATCATATCTTCAAAAGATGAGGCTTTTGTTATATAAATTTTCTCCATAGGAGCCTCATTCAGTATTGGTGATGTTCGGTTGATTAAATTAGTGTAATACTATACATTATGAATGAATTTAAAGTTTACTGCAGCTCATTTTGGTGAAATTTAGGGTTTGACGGATTTAGTCGAATTTGAATTAGACTATTCATGTAAAATGCTATCAGCGAGTTGCAACCCGTCCTTGTTGGTTTCCGCAGCAACCACCTCTAGTGACAACTGTCGTCGCTACCTCTAGATTGCCGCCCGAACCCCAGCCCGTCACTGTTGGCTCCTGACAAAAGATATATTTTGAAATATATAATTTTCAAAATACTCCGAACCAAACCCAAAAAAAAAATTATGTTTATTTTATCATAAATCATAACTCCAAAGTATTACAAATATATTATAATTATAATACAAAACTTTTACATTTAGTAAATCAAACAGCTTATAAGAACGAATATTTGCTCGTCTAGCCCGGCAAGTTTGGCTTTAGCGCAATTAAGGATTTTAAGGTCTCCTACTTATCCGAAGAGTTCGGCTTTTTCCGCAGTTAGGAAGAACCGGTCCAAAAGCTTTGAATTGGGCACGTGGTGGCGCTCGGGGCCGTGCCGCCGACCACCTTAAAATTTAATTTATGAAATTATATTTCAGACTTCCACTCATGAATAATAATTTCATACGATAAATATTTAAATTATATTTTAAAAAAAAGTATTTGAATGCGGCCCCACCGGCGTCCGGAGTACTGGCGACAGAAATACTTTCCGTACGGCGAATCTTTTCAAAGCTGAAAGTACTTTATTAGAAATGTATTAAAATGTTTAAATGTAACTCTCTCTGAATTGCGAGGGATTATTGTGATCTCATACATCTCTGCATGTGATGTTCGATCTTGGTCGTAGATCACGGTGATCTACGATCAGTATTATTTCCATTTTTTTTAAATAATTTTTAGGTGGGACCCACCGAAATACATCATGACCGTAAATCAGGTGATTTACGGTCCGGATCGGACACCGCACGCAAGCTGCGTGCGGTGTCCGATCCGTATGGAATAATTTTTCTTGAATTGGACACCTAATACAAAGTTATCGTTATGATCATAGCTTTATTTTTGAACATCTGATGATGCAAAATTACATCAGCTGTTCTGATGCAATAATTTCTCCTTTATTAGAGGCGAAGGAGCGGATTGAAACGTTAGTATGTGAAACAAAAATTATTAAATTATAATTTGGGGTAGTACGTTGTATAAATATTGCTCAATCTTATAAATTTTCATATAGAACAAAATTTTACTTTTGACATTTATATCACCTAAAGCCTCATATAAAATCTCATATGTTTAAAACCTTTCATTTGAATAATAATAATGTTCGTATCTTATCTTCTCATACCATGGATTTTCTCACCCGATTGTTCGCATAATTAAACTTTGAAAATTTTAAATTCAAATGCAAGATAATAATTACATTCCTTTAAATATAATTAAGATTATCGGTGAATTTTTTTATCAAATTTTAGTATTTTTTTTTAGTAATCAAACAGATCACAAAGTTTTATGATTAATGATTGAGATTATATAATAAGATTAATTTAAGGTTTTAGTATTGCAAAAAGATCTCACATACTTAGAGATAACATAAAGGTAACAGAAGATGACACCAATATTTTTATGTGAAAAATCCATGAAATGGAAAATATCAACTATCCTACTACAGTTGAAATAATTCATTATATGTTTGAAAGTTCAAAAGCCAGCCCTTCTCTTACGTTAAGTGAATGCAGTTATAATTTTACAATGAAAATTATAATTGTTTTTATATAGTTAATAAAATACAAATGTTAAGAAATTCAACAAAAATCATAGTCTGGTTATAATGATTGCAATTAGTGGTTGCTGACGGCCTGTATTCAGTGGCGACAGGTGGTGACGATCGGTTGTGGTGGTGGTTGATGACTATGGAGTCGGTGGTTGATGTGGTTAGTGGGCTACAAAGGTAAGCGATTACTCTATAGTTTTCCCTCCATAACATGTTATGGAAATTCACTTCTCATTATTCTCCTCTCCCCCTTCTTGAGTGAAGAGATAGGATGTATTTATAGCATTTTGGAGAGAGGCATTTTGGTTTTTTAGTGTGTAACTTCTCTAATCACATATCAGATAGTCCATGTCGGCCCCCCTTGATCATATGAGATTGTTTAAATATTTCGGTATCTTAATGACCTCGGAATTGAGAGATCTAAGAATTGCTAGATTTCTCCCATCGAAACACTCTATTTGACTATAAATATGTCAATTTTGAAGTTCATTTGTTCATTTAATTGACGATTCAAAGTTTATAATTTGCTTCAACAATTTGATTAAACCTAGATTGAACGAATTTTGAAATAATTGGGCTCGTCTGTTGAAAGAGTCAGTTTAACTATAAAATTGCTGAAATTGGGCCCAACTTATCTATGTTCTGAAATTGGAAGATCCTTTATAAAATATGTATAAATATTCATACTTGATAAAAACTTATTAATGACACATTACTTGTCTCGCCATTTTCAAACAATATAATTTGTGTCATCCAAAAATATTCTGCTAGTATAAAAAAAGGTATATAATTTTAGACGTTACAAAAATTTTTAAATTGAGGAGATTTGAGTTGTCATGGATTCTCTAAGGAGTTTTGATTATATTATTTTTGCCATATTTTGTAACAGTGGCTAGACGATAGTGGCTACAGTGGCTCAATGTTGGTCGAATAACGATTGTTAGGTGGTGGGAGTCATCTAGGCACATGGCCAAGCATGTACGGGTTCACATGTATGTGCGTCCAAGCAAATGAGCACAATAGTGTGCCCAAGAAAGTAGTGGGGTCGAGATGCGAGCACTAGCATTAGCGGGTTGTAGCAACGTACGCATGAGCAAGCACAAGCAATGGCAAGTGCTTGTGGTAAGTGCTTGTGTGTGCATGTGTGTCGTGTGGGCTTGCTCTCGTGTTTGTGTGTGTGCATGTGTGTTCGTGCATGTGCAGGTGCGTGCACAAGGCTAGTGTTCATGTGTGTGTTTGCGGGTAAGTGCATTTGTGGCCACAGGCATGGGCATGTATGTGCAGGTGCCAGAATGCATGTGCAGAGGATGTGCACAAGAGCAGTTGCAAGTGATGTAGGATTAGTTGTGCAACATACAAGTGGAATGGTTGTGTAACCATTCACACCAGTGAGCTTGTAAGCTCGTCTATTCTCTAGCAAAGAAAACCTTCAAATTTCAAAAACCATGCCATTTTTTTTTTCAAATTTTCACCTATATATACCCCTTATGAGTCTATAGACTATGTTTGTCTAATATCTTCAGGTTGTTATTGCCTACGCCCATTTAGGCGATGGTTGCCTAAAAATTTTGGGTTGTTGTTGTTTCCCCACATTCATGTTGTTGTTGTCTTCAGGCTGTTGTTGACTATCCAATTTGAGGTTTCTGTCGCCTTAACATATCAAAGTTATTGTTGCTTTCAGAATATTGTTGCCTACCCATATTGAGGTTGTCGTTGCCTTCAAATTGCTTTTGCCTAATCATATTAAGGCTATTGTTGCTTTCCCATATCAGGGCCACTTTTTATAAACAATATCATTTATTAAAATTAAACCGATAACAAAAATATTATTTCAATTATTGATTTATCTTTAAGAACAAAAATAAAAGAGAAATGATTCTAAGAAATAAAATTTTAAACCTGCATAATAAGATTTTTCAACAAATTAGAGCAAATAGTCTTGTATATAGATGCAATTGGTTATAGTTGTATTCCTCATTCAATAATTCCAATATTTTTCTTTCCAAGGCTCTCTTGATCTTCTCGATATTGTTCTTGTAAATAATGTCCGAATTGGTCTTGATGTATCAAACATCTAGTTTTTTTTTTTTTAAGTGATGACTTTTTTTTTAATGCTCTTTTGAAAGATGAAAATGATTATATCAAGATTGGCCCCCACCATTTGAAGTTTTTGTGACTCTGCCCACTTAAGCTATTTAGAATTTTGAATATCCATTAAAATATTACTTCTTGATGTGTTTAGTGGAATTTGATTGGATGTTTAGTATTGATTTTGATGAAAAGAATGTTTTTCATTTGTTGACTTTATTTGCTTCCTTCATTGGGATTTAGTGAAATTTCTCCAAGATCGTGTTTGTGTTTGTATGAACATTATTCAAATTATCTTTTATGTATATTAATAGATTCATCAGCATTGATTGGATCCTCAACATGAAGGATAAAGTTGGCTTAAGAGCAAAATGTATCTCACATTAATGATGAGTAGAATTCTCCAGAAGTAACACTCCTCAAAAGACACCTCTTAATAGCTCTAGAACTAATCCTAAAATTCAATGAGCTTCAAAAGAAAATCTTTGAAAATATTCTATAAGTTGTCCTCCTTCATTTTGATGAATTCTAGAAAGATGAGAGGAGTATTTGATAATCTTTTAATTTGTTATTAATTATTTCACAAATAGTCTGACAAGTAAAGTTATGAATAGTTCTTATTAAGAGTGAATAGAACCAACGACTCGTATATCGGGAAAAGACAAAAATGCACCTGACCATTGAGGATGGTAGGAAAAACTTGATAGAAGAGTGCATCAGAGGCTCATTGTATATGTCTGATAGTTTTATAATGATCAGCATGTTCATATAGATCAAACATTCCATCATAAGAGTCAATGCTTTGAAGCTTGAATTCTCTTATAATGTGTTATTGAAAGACTATATCAGCAAAAGGTGAAGACTCCTAAGAACTATGAAGAATAAGAAAATAACTTTTGTCTCTTAAAGAGAGTTCTTCATCAACCATACATTGTATCTCATTGTGAATCACATTATGAGGTTGAGTCAAGTCCTCAAGTGTGTTAAAGGTTTGCAGTTTCGTTCGTTTGCATGAGATAGAAGTGTGAAGTTAGCAATATCCAAGAGGTCGACTTCCTGACCCAATTGAGAAAGATCTCTAGCATGATGAGAGGTTGCTTATGAAGTGTTCTCTTTATGGTGCCTTAATTGGTGGTTGGTCTTGGGGTAGAAAAACTCACTCATTTGTGCTAATATTGGTTGTGGAACTTCATGTGGAAACTTAAAAAATTTATTTTGAGATTCCTCCATTCTCAATATGAGAACTTTAAGAAGCAAAAAGATGCATCTTCCCCATTAGGGTGATGCCCATCAAGGGGAAAAAATGTAAGGCTTGTCATCCATGACTACAATATAGTCTCATGGAATAGTTGATATTTGAGCGGGAGGTTTAAGTACGATGCTTCTTAGCAGTTGAATAGGTGTCTAAAATTCTATAAATATAGGAATTTATTTTATTCATATGACATCAAATTGTTGTGTTCCAGAAGATTTGTGATGGGAGAGTAATAAATTAGAGTTTTTTTATTACATGAAGGTCCAACACATACACAGATAATAAAAAATTAACAAGAGGATACATCAAGATTTTTACATGAAAAAATCTTGAAATGATAGAAACCATGGGGTCTAGCCTAATCAGAGTAATCCATTATAGTTTTGTAAGTACAAAAGTATGTCATTCTTTCACTATAGAGAACAAGCTTACAATTGTACAGTAAAAATTATAATTTTGATCGACGGTCGACGGTGGCTTGCGGTTACGGAAGCCTGTGGTTACTTGTCGGGTTTTCCCTCCATAACATACATGGAATTTCTCTTCTCATTATCTTCCTCCTCTTCTCCTAAAGTGAGTTTGGGAGGGGCATGTAACTTCCCTAACCACATGTTCAACTTGTTTTGCTGATCCCTCTTAATTATTTGTTGGTTTTAAGAAAATATGGTCATCTTAATGACCTCAAAATTGAGTGATTTTATGACCTTGGATTTTCCTCATCAAGATGTTCAATTCAACTATAAATATGTCAAATTTAAGGTTCATTTGATCATTTAATTGACAAGCCAAAGCCTCTACTTATGCTTTAACGACTTTATCTTGTCTTGCTTGAACCTGAATTAAACCAATTTTGACATCATTGGGTTCATCTTGTTAACACAAATAGTTTTATTATAAACTTGCTGAAGTCGATATCAAAATACTAAAATTTGAATTTGAAAAATCTATTATAAAAATGCATTGATATTCGTGCTTCATAAAGAAATGTTGATTACGCATCAAAGATAATTACATTTCGCTATTTATAACAAATTAAATAGCCAATAAACAAGTACATGGGCATTTAATTATAGATTGAGTATATCAAACTGTTTTTGCTGATCACATACAAATGTAAATCAAAATTCCTAATTGTATACACCTAAAAAAGCCTTATGAACCGCTGACTTTTTGAATTGTTGAATTGCTCAGTTGTTGAACTATTGAATTGCCCAATTGTTAAACCACCAAGTTGTTGAATTACTCAGCCACAAAACTATCTAGCATGAGAACTGGTGGAATTGCCTTGTAAGAGAACTGGTTGAACTGCATAGCAGGAGAATTAGTTCAAATGTCTAACTGGAGAATTGACAAATTGATCAATTGTCAAATTGTCAAACTATTGAACTGTAAAGGTCAATTAGATTATGAGATATAACATAAAATTGTAGGACGTGACTTAAAATTGCAGTACATGACATAAAACTACAATACATGACAAAAAATTAACAAACATGACATAAATTTCCTTGAAATGACAAAACTATTGAATATGACTTGATATTGTTACATAATTTTTATACCATGAAAACGAACACCTTAGCGCTTGTATATAGGAGGCAAATGCATAAATAAAAGGAGGGAGGCGATGGTGGGTTATCTCTCTCTCTCTCTCTCTCTCTCTCTCTCTCTCTCTCTCTCTCTCTATCTATCTATCTATCTTCCCCCAAATTGCTCTGCTCTCTCTCTCTCGCGCTCGCTCTTCTTCTCATTACTAGTAGGATTTGGGTATATTTCACGGTCAATACATGATCCTAGGTTCTAAAATGATTCAACACTAATATTTTTTTCTCTGCTACTCAATCATTAATATTACATTTATATATTTTATAAATAGTTAAATTATCATGAAAATTAAAGAAGCACTAAAGATAATTATTTATTTTGTGGTAGATCACAAATAGTAGTATATGCAAAGTATTAAACTGATATAGTTGGGGAATTCTATTACAGCTCAGGAGTTATACCAAAATAATTCGCATTCCTATAAATAATTAAGAAGTGTTTGGAACTTCATGCTCTTAAGATCGCCACCTTCTTTGGTTTGTAGAAATTATCATGATGAAATGGTCACTTTTATGACCTTTAGAGTTCCAATGATCTTTAGAAAAAAACATGAAAATTTGATTAACTCTCGTTGAGCAATTTCAAAATCATACTTTATGTTGATTAAGATATATATTTGATCAAATGAAAATTTTTTAGGTTTAATCTGTTTGGGACATCTTTTTGTCTGCTTTGTGTTTCACATTGTCACTACAATACAATTTGAGGAAATATTTTCTTGTTGTTTTCTATAAATGTATTTTTTTATCTTATGAAATGTCGTTTTTCTCAATCTAACATGTTAAAGTGCAGTGAGTGTAAGAAATCTGCTATCATAATTTTTGGAAAAGATATATACTTATTATTCTCGCTGCGTTTTTTAAGAAATTATTTTCCCCACCACAATTTTATAATCACATACTTAAAAAGCTCTAGCCACCCCAAAACAGATTCTAAATGTTTAGTTTTCTCCAAATTTTTACTCTATTTGGCAACAAAGGTTTGTTGATAATAATAAGAAAAATAAGAAGTGGCTTGCATAATGTTGAATTATAATTAAAGTTAATGCTTTTCCATATCCCAACTCTTGTGTTTTGGCCCAAAATTTGTTAATAATAATACAAAAATTAAAAAAATATATATATTTTTTTCATAAAGTTGTTGATGGTCATTAAGGGATCTTCTTAATGATAGAAGAGAGTGGAAGTGTCCATCTTTTGAAAACTCTTAATCATAGTTATGTTAATTAATAATATGCAACAGCAAACTTAAATCATTGCCTCCATTGTGTATACTTTCAATCAATCTAATTCCAATCACAATTATTTCTTTCAATTCAACTTTAATGCGTTGGCAGTTGGGTCTTTCTCTCCATTATTTAAGCCACTTACATCTCCAGCTTTCATTTGTGATAATGATAGTCGCGCTCCTCTAAAGACC
>NEWO01000118.1:895160-946658 GCA_003013225.1 Phalaenopsis aphrodite
TTATGCATGAAAGAGTGTATTTCAATTTTAAAAAGTTAATAACGATAGTTGTACGTCGAAAATATATCTACACTGATCTTAAAAAGATCTAATGATCCAAACCGAAAATGTATGATGAGGGCAGATCCACTGTCAAGAGATCGTGGGGACCAACTAACTATTGAGCCAAGCAAATCAGGCCAAACCCAATCGAGCCGCGAGGTGAATAAAAAAAAGTCAAATGATCCAAGCATGAGTCAACGAGATGAAAGAGCATCTGAGCCAACAACTGCAGAAAAGTCAACGCCATGCAATAACCTAACCCCAATAGAGTCCATAAAAAAAAATCTAGTTCCACCAAGTATGTCAAGCTCCTCATCGAGGATCGATGATGGTCAACTAGGCTGGATCAACCTACCAAACTCAAATGACCTAACTGATGGCAAACCCAAAGTCAACTAAACTTAGATTCTATAAAAACTATTCATTTATACATCTATATAATATGAATATGCTACTTCCACTTCCTGCATAACTACTGACTATAGGAATTGTCATTTCTATCTTGAACCAAATAATTTTTCTATAAGCTCTTCGGCTTCCAACCTCCAATTCTAGAAGTGAAAATGGTCACTAGCCAAATAAAACCTTAAACTTAACAAGTTCAAGTTTTACATGAAATTTCACAGCAATCTTATTATTAATAAGGGAAGAGGCTTTACAACATTTGTCTCTTTAAAGAAGGACAAAAAAAACTTTATGCTTAATCACAATTGGGCTCTTCGAGCTTTTATGACCTTGTTAAGTCTGTCTAGTCCAAATGCACATATTTTGTCGGAGGCATCACGGGTCTAGTTGGCTTTGGCAACCCAAACTAAGTCGTCGAACTAGTTGTGATTTAGATATATTTAAAAATAAAATAAAATACACATCAAGAAAATAAACTTACAAAAATGTAAATATTTAAGGAAATATATTGATGATAAAATTTAAATTTATTTACTTCCATAATATCATAATTTATTTTATACCAAATAAATGTTTAAATATTTAATTATCTTATATTTAATTTATATTTTATTTAAAAATAAATATATAATCTAGTACTCCAATTAAATACTCTCTAACTAAATTTATATTCTTTTTATTGAGAAAATTCAAGTGTGAGGCAGAAACTATATCTCATAAATACTAAATCCTCTTATAAAAAGTTATTTTTTTTTCTTTTTTTGAAAAATTTACATGCATAACACATAATTCTTTTAAAAATTTACTTGTATACAGCACAATTTCTAGGCATTTACATATCTAAACCCTAAAAAATTTATGTTGTTATGCTTGTTTCAGATATGCTTGAATTGATGTGGACTTGCTTCATATATGCTTGAATTGATGTTAGTTGGTCGATCTGCATGCACTTGCCTCCTCTATAGAGTTGATTAACATTTGGGGAGGAGAATGTTGATCACATCTTTCTTTTTTTAATATACGAGATAGTTTTATAAATAAAATTGTATGTGTCTTGATATAATGTTGAAGTTTGCATGATAGATAAGTTAACAACATTTATATATATTTTGATCAACCAATAGAAGCTACGAAACAAAAGATATGAACATTATTCATCAATTTCCTTAAGATTTTTTTTTTAATATATGTAATATTTTTACAAATTCAATTGCATGTGCTTTCTTGCAAAGTTATAGTTTGCATGATATATAGGCTAACAACATTCATATTTATTTCGATCAATCAATATAAGCTATGAAATGAAATATATATGAACATTGTTCATCTATTTCTTTAATAGTTCCCTTTTTAAGTATTTGAGAGACATTTAAAATAGAATTGCATATGCTTTGATATAAAGGTGAACTTTCATGATGGATAAGTTAGCAACATCCATTCTTATCATGATCAACCAATAGAATATACAAAATGAAATATACATGAGCATTGTATATCTATTTCTTTAAGAATTATTTGTGAACTTCTACGACATATGCACACACTGATTTTACTTGGTCAATTTGCTTGCTACTGCCTCCTCTTCAGTGTAGAGCAATATTTTAAGGGGAGAATGTTGAACATTGCATCCTATTTTTAGTTTTTCTAATACTTTTATAAATGAAATTGCATGTGATTTGTTGCAAAGTTGATGTTTGCAAGATAGATAAGTAGTAGCATCTATATCTATTCCAATAAACTATTAGAAGTTATGAAATAAAATATATTTGAGCATTACTCATCTATTTATTTAATAAAATTTTGTGTGTTTTTTCTGCTTGGATATATGAACATTATTTTACAGTTTCTCTGAGAAATTCTATTGGCAGATTTATTTGATATTGCCTCATTGTCAATGTAAATTAACGTTTTTTGGGAGAAGATTGAACACTACATAATTTTTAGTTTTTTTGAGACTTTTATGAGTGAAATAATGGATAAGTTACAGGGATTTTTACCTATCTTGATCAACTAGCAAAAGCTCTGAAATAAAATATATATAAATATTGTTCATCTGTTTCATTGAGAATTTTTTGTTTGTTTTTTTTTTCATCACTATATGAGCATTATTTAACAATTTCTCTGAGAAATTTTTTTTGTAAAATTGCTTGCTCATGCCTCCTCCTCTGTGAAGAGTAACATTTTGAGGGGAGAATGTTAAACACTCTTTCCTTTTTTTTTTTTTAAGTTTTCTTAGACTTTTAAAAATAAAATTGCATATGTTTTGTTGCAAAGTTGGAGTTTACATGATAGATAAATTAACAACTTTTTTAACTATTCTCATCAACTAGAAGAAGCAATGAAAAGAAATATATATAAATATTGTTAATTTATTTATTTCATTTTTTTTGTTTTTTTATAGCTATATGTGCATTGTTTTATAGTTTATCTAAGAAATTTTGTTTGTCTAATTGTTTGATATTGCTCCTCCTCATTATAGAGTTATCTTTTAAGGGGAGAATGTTGAGCACTATTTTGTTTTTATTTAATTTTTTTTTAGACTTTTATAATTGAAATTATATATATTTTGTTGCAAAGTCGAAGCTTGCATGATTGATAAATTAGGAGCATATTTACCTATTCTGATCAATCAATAGAAGCAATAGAATGAAATATATACGAGCATTTAGTGTATGAAAAAAAAGTGAGTTTTACTTCGAGATATGCCTACATATTCTATAGAAAAATAAGTGGAGACTGTTTTTACAACGACCACACTCTATAATTTTATACGGAGGCATCCATTCCAAGATAATATTGATTTCAGGGTCTTAGATGAAGAACCTACCTATATGCCTAAGGAAACTAACCAACATCAAGTCGAACCTTTGGTACAAGAAAAAGACTACTGGACTAACAAGTACAACACTTCAGAGGGAGAAGACATCAAGGAGATGTTACAATTAAGAGAGAAGATTTTTAATTCTTTAGTGAATGCAACGACTCAACTTATGTAGCATCACCTAGTTATTTGTAGTTAATTGTTTATATTTCATCTCTATGTTGGATGTTATTTTTTAAATATATATGTAACAATATGTATTGTACCTTTCTTTTTGCGCACCGATAAACTTTAATTCCTAATTTTAAGACTGCATACATTTTTTTAAGAATTTCTAAAGTTCTATCAACTTAGTTTTTTTTAATTAAGGCAATAATGTATTATAATAATAAGAAATATGAGCTCAAGATCATCAAATACTTTGAAAGTTTCACTCAGTTATTATGGTGATAGGTGTGTTTAGTACCAATCCAAAAGTGAAGACATACATGAGAAGATTTTATTCTTATCTCAGAAATAGGTCTTCTGTAGATTGTGATATTTTTTGTTGGGGTTGATGACACTGACGAGGTCCCTCCAGACAATGATCAGTCGTGGAGAGATGTAGACATGGAGAGCAGATTATCCCAAATACTTGATCATCAAGATTTCAAGATAAATATCATTTTTGACTTGTTGATTACCGTAGTTGTCTTCATTATTGTAATCATTTGCTTCAAATGATTTATCATTTTTATGTATTAGAATATTTTTAACTAAACTGTTAGTTTTCTTTGTAGTACGACCTCTTTCTGTTATTTAATTCTTAATATTCTTAAAAATACATTTGTTTGAATATATTACATATATAAGGACAAAACAATATTTCTTATCTGACACAACAGCAACAAAATAGATATGTCAAATAGATACCCACTTCTCTATCATCAACTTTCTGACAGCTCTTGAAAACTGCTTCCTCAAGAAGTAGCTTTACAGCAATTTTTTGAAAAAAAAAAACAGCCGCCCCCAAGACACCCTTTAATGGAGCAAAATAAAGAAGGTGAGCCAGAACAATTATTTTTTCATATTTACATAAATACCACAGAATTCTTTTGTATTTACATATCTAACATAAAAAAAATATTTTCCATTATAATCCTAGCTAAAATTATTTAAGAATTAATAACATTTAATAATTATAAAATATAATAAAAAAAATTAATATAAAATATTATATTAATATTATTTATTTATTATTTAATTAATTCAAGTCAGATCGAGCCAAATAAGAGCAATCAAACCTTTGTTCGTGCTCCTCTCGTTTATAAATCGAGCTAAAAAAATTGGTTCATATTTGACCATTTTGCTTAACGAACGAATCAAATACAAGTTACTCAACGAGCCGACAAGAGCTATTTATGAACAACAAGTTTTTTAGACATCCCTACAATTCTATGCATATTCATCACCTTAAAAAATTATAAACATAAATGTAAAAATTTTTATATTAGCCATATTACTCTGTAAGAATTAGTTATATTTAAATACTGGCATGTATGTAAATGCTCGCAAAATCTTCACACCTTAGTAGCCTCGTGGTCCAGCTGTTCCCACCCTCCCTTTCCCTCTCCCTCATTTAATCCCACATCGTGCAATTGAAAAAAATGAATTATCTTATGTAACATAAACAATCAATAGCAACGTTTAGATGGATAATTTCACTTATGATTCCATATTACGAAATTAAAGATTAATTTTATAATTTAGTTATTTTATTAAATTTAAATAAATTATAATTTCGATTTGAATATATGCTTATTCCGGACGAATAAATGAGCCTGGATCGAGTTAATCAGGAATAAATTACTAATAAGCTATTTCAAACTGAGCAATAAAAAGTTTAATTAAGCTAATCGAAGCTCGACTCGTTTAAAAAGGAGCAAGTTGTTGTTGCTTGTTGGCATGCTTTTGGTCTGTATTGAAGATTCTAGAATCTACCGCGAGATATCATACCGGTATGCCGACTTACCGAAAATATTTATCGCAATTTCTGCTTCTCCACCCAAAAAACTTCTTTCTTCGGCAAATTTACCGTCTTGATTATCGATCGTCACTTCTCATTTTCTTTAACATCGATTGTTTCCTCTCATTTTGTTAATCTTCCTTCTCAATCATCCTACATACGATCTGTTAGGTAATCCTTTAATCTTCTTTTCCTTTTTGAGAACTGGCCTAGGGTTTTCTTTCGGTGATTAATTTTTATATTGATACTGGTTTTACGGATGTTTTGGTATCTTTTTCTTCGTCAATTTGCTGTTCTGTTTCTAGACTTGTATAATCTCTACCCTTATCTTGTATAGGATTTATAGCCACGAGTTTGTTTCGTTTGTCTTAAACTTTTGCCAATTTTTAGGTTTCTAAGCGGTGACGATGCAAGGGGGCAGAGGTGGGAGGGATGATTTTTTTGGGTTTGGGGGGTTTCCCTCTGGATTTGGTGGATTTGGTGGATTCGGTGGATTCGGGAGGCCAGAAAGCCTAATTTCAAGCTTCTTTGGGGGGGCGAACCCCTTTGATGATCCCTTCTTCACTCGGCCATTTGGTAGCATGATGGGGCATGACCTTTTTGGTGCTGGAGGGAGTATCTTTGGAACAACCAACCGTGCCACACATGGTGGATTTCTGGAACACGAGAATTTGCCACCGAAGAGATCAGGGGGACCGATAATCAAAGAACTGACTTCAGATGATGAAGAGGAGGAAGGGGAACAAAAGACTGATTTTGAGAAAAAGGTCAACCCCAGAAAACATTTGAGGCCTGACAAGAATCCATATGTTGAGGAACCCGACGATGATGTGGAAGGTATTTATGCAGGAGATGGTGCTTGTTAATAGACTGATTTGATACCTGTATTCTTTGTAAAGAATCATTGGTTTTTTATTAAAAGAAATATTTTTTAGGGAGAAAGAAGAAACAGTTGCACAACATCAATGAGTTCAACAGGCCTAATGCAAAACACCAACAAAATGGTTCTTACTTCTTTCAAAGCTCTACAGTCTCTTATGGTGGTCCTAGTGGAACTTATTACACTTCTTCTACCACAAGGAGAGCCGGTGGTGATGGAGTAAGCAAAATGACTCTCAGTTTGGAGACTTCTTTTATGTTTTGAATGAATAATCGGATGTTTCAGTGATGTATTTTTATGTGAACACTTACAAATCATATCTTCAAACTAGGTGGTCATGGAGGAGAGCAAAGAAGCTGACTTAAGCACTCGTAAAGCCAGTCACAGGCTATCCAAAGGAATACATGGGAAGGTATGTCTCAAGCCATTAATCTTGAGCATAATTTCATGTTTAATTACTTTTCAAATCTACAAATACAAGCTTTATACAGATTCTTGGATGCAACTGTAGAGAATTTGTATCCTAAGTTGCTGCTGTGGTGACAATTAACTTGGCATTGATCTTGCAGGGTCATTCAGTTACAAGAAATCTGAATTCTGATGGGAGGGTAGATACGGTTCAAACACTGCATAACTTGAACGAAGGTATATCGGATGGATAAGTTTTCTCTTGACTGGCCTTTTTTTTTTGCTTATTTTTTTTTTGCTAATTCTTTAATATTGACTTTGCATGTTATTTATATGAACTTGGTGCCAGATGAGCTTGTGAATTTTGAGGAGGATTGGAATGGTAAAGCGAGACAATACTTGCCAGAATGGAGCAGTGCCTTTGCTAATGACAACATGAGTAAGCTGTTCACAAAATTAATGCATTATAGCACTTTTGAACATACTGTCTGATATTTTTCTGAATTAGAAATTTTTTTATTTGGCAAACTGTTTAGTTCGATGCTTATCAGGAAGTTCAGAGAACCATAATACTTGCATTTGATTTTTTTTCCAATATACCTTAGTTTTGTTTTTCCCATCCTTACCTTGAAGATTTTTAATGTTACCTTGCTGATGCAATTTTTGATTGGTTTGGTTATAATTTATCTTTGTTTGGGTAAATATTTTATTTTTGTTCATTATACTTTTTTAAATTAAGCCACGGGCCATATTAAACTCTTTATCTTTTCTTGTTAGATGATGAATTACAACAATATGTGGGGTAATCATCTATCTATAGTGCCAGTATTGATTTCTTTATAATTCTTGTCCGATAGCCATAATATGACCATGGATTATCCGAAACATTAACTTGTTAAGTAGCATTATTTTTTATGATAAAATTAGAATTTCTATGACGGGCTTACATAATCTTGTTTTTGGTTGTTTACTTTCTTCCAATCTTAGGCTATAAACTTGTTTTAGGGATCATATTGACTAGATAAAATATAAGCAAACTATGTTTTGAAGGTTGGCATTAAATAGACCATGTTTTGAGGTAGTAAGATGCAATAATTAAGCTAAGTGGATGGTGTTACTATCATTAACTTTTGTTATCTTCAATATTGTAGACGTTTTCCTATAAGGATTATATGATATGGAGCAAGTGTTAGTAATTGAGTAAATTTTTAATAAGTGACACTTGTGAGATTTGGTTACTTTATATTTTCTTCGTTTTGATTAGGGAGAGATAATAAGGTGAATCAACTAAGATAGAGCTATTTTGATTTTCTCTATTATTTATTTGGCCTTGATTTGCATTATCTCTTCTTTAGGGGCTAACTTACACTTTGAATTATGTGTCTCCTAAATGCATACCATTTTATTTCTTGTTTATTGATGAAAGTCCAACCTCATTGACATTGTAGCGTTCATTTTTATATATTTATTTCATCATTAGTAGGTGAAGACTGTTGAAAAGTTTCTACTTTTTATGGTTGGAAGTTTTTAGAGAAGGTAGCATTGTTGAAAGCCATGGCTAACAAGCTTTTGATGATGACATTTTTCTTACAGCTGAAAGTAGTTATGAAGAAAATTAAAACCGTCATGTTTCTTATAGAGGCATATTATTGTTTTTATTTAAAATTATTTTTTGGTTGTTTCAACAATTTTTTTAAATATAATTAAATTATTAGAGATTGAATACCAGCTTTATTAATTTAATTAAAGAAAAATTCCAAATTCCAAATTTCAAATTACAGATGTGTTTGCAATCGAGTGTGCATGTAGCTTAAATTTTATATATGCCATTCAGAAAATGTGTAAACCCAGTTTTATTTCTTATAAACATTTGAATTATATTCTAATGATTCTTCAAAAATAAAATTATGTTTCTTTTCCATGTTACCATAATTACGATCTAAATATGTTGAAATACATTTGCAAATATATAAATCAACCATTAGGTTATAGAATACCTAATATTATATCATAATCATCAGAAACCTAAAAATGATCCATTTTTTCATCTTATTCTCATCCACTATTTATGAGAAAAAGCCACTTCTAAATTAAAATTTTCATGTTCTATGATTTTATCTTGTTATTTACAGGATGCAACTTTGGTTAGATGCTACTTTAGTAGGTGTATTTTGGAAGCCATTAAATTTTTTGAGCTCTATTTTTTATGAACTTAGATCCAGGTGAAAAAAACCATGAACTTAAGACCAATTGTATGGAATATGATATTAACTTGTACATAGTTGTCAATTCTTTGTTGTTTTCAAATTTGTGGCAGATACAATAATATTAGTGTTTCCAAAGTTCTATCTTTATAAACCATACATAAGCTTGCCTAGTGGAAGGAAGAAATTTGATGATCTGAATAGACTAAGTCATGCATAGGGCTATAGCTGAGCTGAGTTGAGTATATCATCAAGCGGACATAGCTTAGTCATATTATAAGTTCATATTCAGCTCGATTTTTTGGCCAAGCTTTCACGTATATTTGTGCATATTCAGCTTGATTAAATTTTTTATAATCATATTTGGATTAATATTAGCTTGCCTTAATTTAATGAATACTTAAATGAACTAACAGGTAAGCTAAAAATTTAAATAAATACCTAACATCTCATATAACAAAGAATTTTTGAAATCTGAATAAGCAAACAATTTAATAGATTTGAAAATAGTATCAAACTTCTTGACACCAATTAAATAAAATAATTGGTAAATCATGAACATGGTTTCTTGGAGTCTTAAATGAACTTAAATGAACTAACAGGTAAGCTAAAAATTTAAATAAATACTTAACATCTCATATAACAAAGAATTTTTTAAATCTATTTAATGATTACCTAAATGAACTAACAGTTAAGCTAAAATTAAATAACTACTTAACATCTCATATAACAATGAATTCTTAAAATCTAAATAACCAAACAATTTAATAGATTTGAAATTAGCATCAAATTTACTTGACACCAATTAAATAAAATAATTGGTAAATTATGAACAAGTTTTCTTTCAGTCATATAATATAAATAAATATCAGCAAAACTTACTCATTTAAATTGAGAAATTAGAAATGGATTGCATTAAGTCAATATGTAGATTCTAATATAATAGATTAATTAATCTAATTAAATAGAAAATAGACGATAAGTATAAATACTTGGATAAGAAGCAATATGTTTATTCATTAATAATGGAATAATTATTGATTTTTAATTTAGTCCATTAAAAATATTAAAAATTTTTATTGATGTCTTGAAATGAAATATTATTAATATTATGTTTGAATTAGATTTTTTTCAAATAAAAATAAAAATAAAAATAATCTTATGAAGTACATTCTTGAATTAAAATTTTTAATATGATATTTAGGGACATTTTTGGCCCCTTAAAAGAATTCCCTTGGCTATCATTACTAATATTGGTTGAGACACAATCTTTAAGTTGACATTTTGGACAAATTAAAATGCACTATCATATTTAAATAAGTAAAGAAAAATAATGAATTTGTTAGTTGTTAATGCATGGAATATCAATCAATTTGGATTGAATGTGTTTATGCTTGCTCGCTTGTTTTATGTTGTGGTTTATTGGATTAGGTAAAGAAGTTATGCTTTAGTAAAGCTTAATAAATAATTAGTCGATCATAATCGAGATGTTCCGAACTTGGGGAGTAATGTAAAGGTGAAAGAATTGTGGGAAACATTCATAATACACTAAGGGAAAAGTTTTATGTAATTTGATTTTGTGATGTATAATAATGAGATTTTCTATAAGAAATTAGTTGTAAACTTTGATAATCTTTGTTTTTGGGTTGTTGCATCTCTTTAAGAATATACTCTATTGATTGAGACCAGTGAATGATTGTGCCTTTATGATAATCTTCTGGCAAGCTAATATCCATTTGTTGTAAAGAGCAATCTTGTAATTGAAGATTCTTTTTGGATGGATTTGCGATGGCTGGCAAATTGGATGCCGTATTGATCGATATATAATTCTTAGCTTCCAATTCATATTGAAATTGATTTTGACCGACCAAGTCAGTTCAGTGGAAAGAGAATAATCTTGTGGATTGGTGACATTTGGTTGATGTTGCTTGTCAGCACTTTAGGTTTGAGCATGAATTGTGCTGATACTTGATGATTGGGTCAAATGAATGGATCTTTGGAATTGATCAAACAAACTCTACTGAAATTGAACTTCACATCTTAGGGCTTATTTCTGTCAATTGATACCTTTTTTTTGGGGCCTAGTGTCAAAAGCAAGTGCAATCTTGATTGGGTCACCACAAGAGATTGAAGTAAGTGTTCTCATAAATTCTCCCACCTTAGCACTATTATTGATTAATTATAAAACAAATACATATGGTTATTTGCCCATGATGACTTTTATTTTGCTCTTGCATTCTTGGTGGATGTTGCATGGTTGAGCTTAAACTTTTGGGAAGGTTTTTAATTGGTAGTCGTGTCTTATTGGTTGGGATTCAACTGAAGTAATTTGGCTTGAATTTGAAGCGTGAAGGGCAATTCGATTGTCTTAGATTGACTGGCTTGCTATGAAAAATTAGAATGAACCAAACATATGATGAGTCTTGCTTGATTGGTTTATCCTGGTAATTCGGAGATCGAAATGTTGCAATATTTAAAACGGTATTTATAGGCTTTAGGGTTTGAAAAGATTAGAACCCCTTAGTTCTTGATAATACCCTCTTTTTCTTGCTGAATTGGGTTGAACTTTGAACATGTACTTTTCTTGGAGATGGCAGACTATGTGATTGGCTAACCCGATTCGGTGCATGTATCTTTATCATTTAGCAGAATTCTGATTTTCTGAAGAGCTTCCTTACATGAGAAGATCTGATCGGTAGCTATCTGCTGTTGAATAATCAGGTTTATTTTTTTGGCATTTTTGGGCTCCTAAGTGTTTTGAAGCAAATCTTAAGCTTTTCATTGGGCGTTGGATGCGTAAGAATAACATCATGATTTGCCTTCTACATTCATCAAACGAATTTAACTTCCTTGAGACAGCCTAGAGAACCATCTTCAAGCTGTTATCTTGAGCGTTTTGAGAAATACTCGACACTTGATACTTAACATTTGAAACTCTATGGGGCACTAGTGTCTATTAAATGACCATCATGATCAATGCTAACCTAATTGATGTGGATATTTAGGAAGCTAGAATTTATTAGGTGAATATTCTGTTAGAATTTCAAGTGGTTGGTAGTAACAGATCTAGATCTAATTGTTTGAATTTTGGTTAGATTCATAAGATTATCTTCTCATAACTTATTATTTTTTTATTTTGACAAGCTATTTTTTTGGATGTGTCGTTTGATTTCCTGATATGTTTTGGGAATTGTTGTGCCACCTGCCTTTTTTTATCGTTGGAGAAGTGCTTAGGAGTATATTATGCGGCAATATAATATTATGGAGGGTTATAAATAAATTTAATTGAATTGCAATTTGATCAGGTTTGTTGTATGGACTATGATATTGGGTTTTTAAAATGGTAATGATTATCAACTTGAGCATAAAAAAAATAGATTATTGAGAAAGATGTGTGACAAATTTACCAATGGTAAATTGTTGAATGATTATAGAAGAAGGGTTTTGGAAGAAGAATCGATTGAAGATTAACATAGTGATTAATAAAGAGTCATTAAAAAGGATTTATATATGATAAGGTTTAGCACCTAACAAGACTCGATATTAGCAGTGAAAATGAAGTTTTATGGTCTACCTCGTATAGTTTGGATATGACATGATGATGATAAATCATGCCAAAAACTACTGAACAAAATATAAAGTATGCATAATATGATGAATATTATAGGATGAAATTCTTCCATTTTATACATCTAATTATTTGTGAGAGAGTGAATTATTCATAGCTTTAGCATCTGAGAAAGCGTGCTGGACAATTTTCTCAGTTGAAGCATTCAAACTCTCTACAATTTTGCATGTTTGATGACTGGATTTCTGTGTTAAAATGAAATCTAAATTCTCTTCTCCATCTTAAAAATCTTCTCTAGAAAAAACTATAAATAATGTGATGGCTAAATATTTTTGGAAGGAATAGAATGATAGATTACCATTTCAACAGAGAAGGACATTTCGATAATTAAAGAATGTAGGGATTCAAGATGATGATAGTTATAGGGATGTCAATCTTGGGTTATACCATGACGTGATGGTGGGATTTGAGGATCATTAGATTAAAATATAATCAAGGAATCAATTTGATTTTCTGCAAGAAGAATTATTTGGTTCATAGTTTTCTTTCCATGAAAATTAATTTGAATATTTAAGAGAAAGCAATTTTTTTTTTCACTGATCTTGAGGAGTTCTATGATCAACAAGAATTTATTTGATGCTATTGAAAAAAGGAAATTGTTTTTTTATTCTATAATTTATTGGAAAATATTGAAAAAAAAAGTTGTTAAATATATGAAAGATTGGTCTTTTTATTGGTAAATCTTGTTGAAAAAAGATGAAGATTCATGCATTTTATGCTTCTAAGTGTCTATGAAAGAATAAATATTCTAAGGCCTCGTACCCATGAGGACTTTTGGAGGGCACTATTTCTAGCTACAATATTGTATCTATTTCAGGTTAAAATATTTTATTTAAGTCTAAAATTGTACTAGCTTGATGGGATAGATTTCTATAGGGGAAATATTTCTAAGTTCTCTTTTCCATTTTCATAATCATCTCAAGAAAGAAGTATCAACAAATTGATGGAGAAATATTTTTAGTAGGAATGCACTGGTAGATTTCTTTTATAATGACCAAAGAATATTTTTGTATCAGTAGTTAAAAAAAACAGGGGAGATGTTCATTATTATGATAGCTATAGGGGAATCATTTTTGAGACTTGAGTTTTATAATGAATTTATGGGAGAATGTAATGGTATTGAGCTTAACAAAAAACAAAGAATTAGTTTTATTTTATGTGGGATGAATATTGTAAGTGGTTTTATATCCTGAAAAGGTACGTGATTCATAAGAATTTATTTGATGCATATAAATGAAAAAAAAAAATATGGAAATGTACATATATACCACACAATTCTTATGTATTTATCTAACAACCAAAGTTTGATATTTAAACATGTAACACCTTGGTGTCATAAACATATGCATGAAAGATTGTATTTCACTTTTCAAAAAATTGTGATGATGGTATTTTTGATGTGATTTGAGTGGTATGTTGGTAAATATGAATGTTTAAGTGTTTTAGATATGTAATTACATCAGACTTGTGTGGTATATGTATTTAAATGCCCCAAAAAATTTTTAAAGGCAATGTTAAATTTATGAAGTATTTTATGGAATATTGACTAGTTCTAAAGAGTTAGTATTTACAGAATTCTAATTTATAACAGGATTATATCAAATATCCATATTGCATATTTATTTATTTTTTGTTGATAATGGAAAATCTTGAAAAAGGTATTAAGTGGAGATATCTTTGTGTTCACTATTATTACATGGCATAGTTCTATCTGGTAAAATCTTGTTTAAAATAAGTGAAACTTAGAACGACATAAAAAAATATTTATTAGATTTAACAGGAAAAAGCTAGGTATGTGATATGAAATTTATGTATACATTGATGTGAAATTAGTAATTATGAGATAATTTTGCTAGAACATAAGTGATTTCTAGGTGTACTGGATTCAAATA
This sequence comes from Phalaenopsis aphrodite, assembly GCA_003013225.1. NCBI lineage: Eukaryota > Viridiplantae > Streptophyta > Magnoliopsida > Asparagales > Orchidaceae > Phalaenopsis > Phalaenopsis aphrodite. Next base: position 909,446 of record NEWO01000118.1, read on the forward strand.
ATTGATATATTATTTTCAAGAGTGATGATATAAATAAAAATATAAATTTTAGAGTAGGGTGATCTAATTATTGAAGTATTTCAAGAATATTTTTTGACACGAGAATACCATGGAAATTCTTGTTTTAATTTTATAATGCTAGTATTAGACTAGTTTTGTTATGCGAACGAGTGTTACAGGAGATGCAATTCCCTTACAGCCAGTTTGAGGGCAATGAACATGTAATTCTTAAGAAAATATAGGGCAAAACTAGAAAGGATTATTGGAAAAAATGGTTGGAAAGATAGTTGACTTTGATTTATGAAGGATTTTGAAATGAGATGTATGTTTTTTATAGATAACATGGTTTGTTAGATATTTGATGAAAGAAATGGATAATTGGAATTATAATTAAAATGTTTAAAAGATAAATGATGTAGGATTAGTAGCTTAAACATTGAATATGTGATAATGTGTAATATTAGCCATTTATACATTGATATTGTTTAAAAATAAAGCGATGCTTGTGTGTCAAAATTCTTAAATAATTTGGATGTATTATTCAAAAGAATGAGGATATAATTCTAGAGCTAATGTTGAAAATAGGTAATGGAAAAGTGCCTCAGAAGTGTATTGTGATGCAAGATAATAGTATGGAGACTTGCATGTAAATTTTATATTATAGTAATTAGGCCAAGTGTATTGTATGGTGGAATCAAGTCTTTGGTGATAAAATAATCATTGTTGGCCAAATTTGGTGTGGCAAAAAAGTGATTGTTAGGATGGATGGATTGAAGGCAAAATATTTTAGAGGATAGATTGTGAAATGGTTACAGAACATAGAAAACTTCTAGAGTTACGTGAGGGGGGATTTTTTGTGGAGAAGTGCTTTATGGATCTATTATATGTCCAGTATGTTATGACTACTTACGAACAAATTTTATAAAGTTGAAATTATATTCAATATTTTATATGAACCCAAGTTTTAGGTAGTTAAATAGTCAAGGATGTTTGCGTTGAGCATATTATAAAAGCGAGTGTTTAGATGGACGCGATAAAATTAGGAATGATAGATTTTGGAATGATTATAAAATACGAAGAAATGCCTTCCAAGGAAAGGATAGGTTGTGGAGAACTACCTTGGATTTTGGAGTATATTATTTCACATAAATTTTCTTAAATTGTGACCAGGCCAAGTATGAAAATATAATAATAGGCAATTTGAGCTCAACAGAGATGGGATTATTAAGATTAATGTATAGTAAAACTGGAAAGGATTGGTGGAAAAATTGATTGGAAAGTTAGGTGACTTGGATTTACTCAGGATTTTGGATTGAGATGTAATAGATAATATGGTTTTAATCATTTATGCATTTGATGAAAAAAATGTTTAATTAGAATAATAGATGGATGTCTTGAGAACTAGTAGATAAAAGATTGATATTTGATATTGTGTATATTATCCCATTATAAATCAATTTTATTAAAAGATAAAGTGATTTATGTGTGAATAGTTTAAGTATTTTGGATTTATTTTTTAAAAGAACGAGGGTGCACATTAAAGGCATGTTTTAAGAGTTAATGTTGGGTAGTTTTAATGGAGAAAAGCCCGGGCTAAGTATAGTGTGTGGACTCAAGTAGTTGCCAATAAAATAATCTTCGTTGGGCCAAATTATGTTGGGCAAAAATTGTGATTATCAAGATGAATGGATGGCAAAATTTTAGAGGACAGTTTGTGAAATGATTATAAAAGTATAAAATCTTCGAAGGAGTTACAAAAGGGAGGATTGTTTGGGGAGAGGTGCATTTTGAATCAATTATATGGTGAGAATTTATGTCTATTTACAAACAAATTTAATAAAACTGCAATTATGTTAGGTATGTTATATCCCTTGTTTCAGGTGGTTAAGAAGTCATTTTTGTCCATGTCGAGCATAATATAAAGCCAATGTTCAAATGCATGTGATACGATTAGAATGATTGATTGAGGAATGATTTTATAATATGGAGAAATGCCTACCTAGTGTATTAGAAAGGATAGGATGAGAAGAATTGAGAAGAACTACCTCTGAAGCATATTATGGGACGAGAATAAAATGGAGATTGTCACAAATTTTATTAAATTGCACTTGGAGTATGGGACATAGAAAAACTCATTGGGAGTTACAAAAGGCAGGATTCTTTGGGGAGATGTGTTTCTTATATGGCGAGAATTTATGGCTACTTGCGGATAAACTTTATAAAATTGTAATTATTTTAGGTATGTTATATGGAACAAATTTTACTCCAGTTATGTTAGGTATATGTTACATGGACTTTTGTTTTAGGTGGTTAAAAGATCAATGATATTCAAGTTGAGCATAGTATAAAGCTAATGTTCAATTGGATGTGATAAGGTAAGGAATGATAGATTTTTTAATGGTTATGGAATATGGAGAAGTGCCTACTGAGTATATTAGGAAGGATAGACTGTTGAGAACTGCCTTTGGAGTATATTATGGGACGTGAATATCATGGAGATTTTCACATAAATTTCATTAAATTGCAATGAGATTATAGAACATCGAAAAAATTTTTAGTTACAGAAGGGAGAATTGTTTGGGGAGAAGTGCTTCATGAATCTGTTATATGACGAGAACGTGGCTGATTGCAAACAAATTTAATAAAATTTTAATTATGTTAGGTATGTTAATGGACCCAAGTTCCAAGCTTTAAAATTCATTGTGTCTATGTTGAGCATAATATAAAAGCTAATGTTCAAATGAACGTGATAAGATTATGAATGATTGATTATAGGAAGATTATAGAATATGAGGAAATGCCTACGTGTGCATCTGGAATGATATGTTGTGGAGAACTACCTTTGGAGCATATCATGGGACAAGAGTTTGTCATGGAAATTTTCACATAAATTTTATTAAATTGCTGTTTGGCCATGGTATATGGACCTGAGTTTTGCGATGGTAAAATTCAGTGACAGTCAATTGGAGTGAAGTGGAAATGAAACTGCTTAAATTGTTGCCACAAAATTAGCAATGATAGATTATGGAATGATTACAGTAGAAAGATAATGACAGTAGCATTTATGAGTGAAGTGGAAATGAAACTGCTTAAATTGTTGCCACAAAATTAGCAATGATAGATTATGGAATGATTATAGTAGAAAGATAATGACAGTAGCATTTATGAAAAATTAATGTAGTGGAGAATAAATTTGGATGGCTTGAAAAAATCATAGATATCTATACTAAAAATTAATGTAGTGGAGAATAAATTTGGATGGCTTGAAAAAATCATAGATATCTATACTGATTTGATAAATAATATTTAAAAAACAAGATGACTTGTGAGTTTTAGTGACCAACTAGAGACCAAGAGGTGGAGGTAGTGTGAAGTGATCGTGTTAGAAGCATTATTGGAATGAAACATGTGAGCGATAAACTACTAGAATCAACAATAAGAATCAATGAGAGGCACACAAGTAAATTGACAGGTGAGAGAGCATGCAGAGAAAACTTAAGAAGTAATTAGATGCTATGGGATGGAACATATAGTCAATAAGTAATGACTCATTGACTATTCTAAATAGCAGGGAAAAGTGAATGTTTATGCTTAATCACTGCGACAAATGCTGTACCAAATCCTGAATATTAAGGTTCGTTTTTTGTTTTTATTCTTGAGCCAGCTGTGCAATGTTGTGTTGCACACGGTGAAGCATTTGCAAAATGTGTGCTCTGCTTCGAGTCATTTTGGTATTAATATTTAAGTAACAGTTCAAGATTATGATAGTTATACTGGGATCACTCTTGAGTTATATATTAAAATTATGGAAGAATGTAATTAATCATAAGCTTAAAAATAAGTTGTTGATGAAGAATCAGGTTGATATTATGCTTGAAGATTGATCTAATTGGTATTTTGTTTTCATGTAAATTAATTTGCATATAAAGAAATGATATTTATATGATCTTTTTTTATTTTGAGACGGTATATGATCTGCAGGAATTTTTTTTATGCACACGAGAGGAAGAAATTTTAAATGTATGTTTTAGTCTATGAATGATTACTTGATGGAAAATTGACTTGTCATTGTTGTGGAGTGTTTCATGGGATCTTACTCATAGTAGTATTACATCAAAACAACATTACATGTCTATCTTTTTTGTTGATTATGTTAATGCTTTTTAAGTGATATAATACGATGTGCTTCAATATCAAGATAATGTACAATTGGTTCAAGGAATTGATATAGTATTTAGTTGAATAATGATTTAAATAAGGATATAAACTTTAAAGTTGGGGGATTGAAATACAATGTGCCTCAATATTAATTGGGAGTCTGAAAAATCATGAAAAGTTTTAGGTTTTTCTTTGTTTTTTTTTAGATTATTATTAGACTAATTATTTGATGTGAATTTGAGTGTTGCAGGATTACCAACTCTCACTTACAGCCAATCTCACTGTATTGGAAATGAGATTGTTAAAATAAATATATGACAAAATTGGGAAAGATAGGATGTAAAAAATGATTGGAAAGTTTGGTGAATTGGCCATACAAAGGACATTGAAAATGGGTTGACTTGTATATTTTTTTAGATGACGGCTCTAGTTAGTTAAATATCTTATTAAATAAATGGAAAATTAGAATGGCAGTGTTTAGAAGAAAAAAATGATAATAAGTTAAATGTCAAACGACATCAATTGATATTATTATGAGATAAAGCAACGCTTATGTGTAAATGATTTTAAATAATTCTAGATGTATCATTCGAAAGAATGAGAATGCAAATGAGATGTGCCCAAGGAGTATATTATGTTACTCGAAATTAATATGAAGACTTAAATTTAATATTTGTAAAATTGCTATTAGTAGGGTTGTAAACGAGCCGAGGCTCGACTTGTGTTCGGGTCGTTCAAATTTGGTTAGTGTTCAAAATTGCTCGTAAATAGTGTATTCGTGTTTGACTCGATTTCTTTATTTGTGTTAGTGTTTGGCTCAAAATTGACTCGTTAGAATAAAAAAAATGTTATAATAATTATATTTTTAAATAAAATTAAAGTAATAATTTTGTATAAAAATGGTTGTTTGCATTAATATTTTTATTTCTAACCATAAAACATTGATTAATTAAAAAAAATTAAAGAATAAATTTGATACTAAACTTTACACAATAAGAATATCAATATTTGTTTGTCAAATAAATATATTACTTCAAAATTTTACTTTCCTTTTAAAAAATAAATTTATTACAAATTTATAATTTACAAACTAAACAAGAGTACTAATATACTCTTAAATAAAAATCAAAACATAAAAAGTAATTGAATTGCACATTTTCATTTATAAAATTACACTTACACTGTTACACATACACTTATGACGTATATACAACTAAAAAAATAAAAAAAAACACATTAAATTTAAACTCTATGATTTTGTACTCATTCCTTGATTTTTAAGTTTGAAGATCTAATGAGTAGTGATTAGTGAATGATGACGAGCCGATAACATTCTCGTATCTGCAATTCTTACTTGTGTATCAGGAAAAAATAACTAGAAACCAAAATAAAAGTTAAGATATAATTATTAAATGAGTCTTAGATTATATATTATGAACTCATTTCATCACTTTCATGCAACTCAATTATCCGGTTGCACAATTTATGTGCTTTCCAAGCATATTGAAATTGAAGTTAATATCTAAGACATCAATTTAAATTTCAGACAAACTGTTGTAATCCTCCATTATAGTTTGCATAGGTGTTGCCTTTCAAAGTGTAAAAGAGTAAGAATAATAATCTCAGGCAACTTTTTTTATTCTTATCTTCAAATGCTTGCAAACATGTATGCCATACCAATAATCAATAATGAGATTTTGTAATCATCATAGCCTATAATTACATCTTAACCAAAAATAAAAGAAAAACAAGAAATAATAGTGGAAAACTAATGAACCAACAGAGTCTCAGAGCAAACCAAACCATCGCACAAGTCCCAAAGAAGGTACAAAACAGATTGTTTCATAAAATATAAACAAAGAGCAATTCAAATAAGATGGCAACATAAATAACCAACCAATAAGGAGTCTTCGATTTTCAGCAAGACACTGCTGCAAAGTTAGCTAAGTTATTCTTTCCTAGGCATTTGGAACTGTAAAGGATAAATAATCAAGAAACTCAATACATCAATCATTATTTATGGCAGCTTTTCAAACAATATAAAAGCAACAAGATAGTTTTTTATTAATCTAAATTGATGAATCATGTAATCCAATAATGCAGCATTATAATTGAAAAGAATAAAAAAAATACAACCATAATCATTAATTAGCTTTTCAAACAATATAAAAGCAACAAGATAGTTTTTCATTAATCTAAATTGATGAATCATGTAATCCAATAATGCAGCATTATAATTGAAAAGAATAAAAAATATACAACCATAATCATTAATTAACTCACATAAGCTATGATTTGAGAGAGGCTGCTTATCAAGTAAATGATTTTGGTCTTCCAAACATGTTAAAAGGATCTTTATTTGTTGTCAAGTTCCTCTCATTCTTGACTACAGATACTTCACGAAATTTCACAAAAAAGTTTTATTTTCAGCAACAAGATCCTTTTCACAACTGATAAAATATAATGTAAAGGTGAATCACAAATCTTCTCATACCATGTTACCAATAACCTTCTGCAGAAACCGTTTGCAGAAACCTAATAACCTAATATTCTCAGACCATGTTACCAAAAGTAGGCGGCTTACTTATATCAATAATTTAAGAGGATTCTAAGTGAGAAGTGTTAAGTTTTTATTTCATCTTCTTTCTCTTCATTTTAACTTTCTTTATGATCGGCATGAGGGAAAGAAAAAGGAATTTAAGATGTCCTTGAAATTTATTTTTTCTTCATTTGAAATCGGGTGATTTTCAAATCTTGTGCTATGCTTTCTTTTGCCACGCTTGCCATTACTGCTCTTGCTTTCACTCACCGTCCGTGCCGGTGATCTCACTCTCCCTACCCTCACCTAATTGCACGGAATCAAGCTACTGTTTGTGTACCCTCTCTCACTGGGGCCACCGTAATGTGTTTGCTACCATGTTAAGTTCTTGCTCATTCATCAATCACCCTATTTTTTGTATTTCAATGCATTTGAATGTTATTCCCACAAACATATAAATATTTTAATAAATTCAATTTGTATCCAACCAAACAATTGCATTTCTAAAACTTATGCATTCTAGAAGCATCCAATTTGAAAACAAAAACAATTGTGTTAGGATGGGTCTCAAAGTTATTGGATTTATTTTTTATATGGAGTTAATCAAAATCTCTACCGCACTAATCTCTAATCAAATCCAATGCTTTGCAACTCTACGTAACCAAAATTTTAGTCTGGATATCTAATCCAATTTTTAATTTGAAATTATGCATTATTGAAATGATGTTATTGTTTTCATTCCTTTGATGGTAGATATTATCAACAAGATTTTTTTAATTGATGTCCAAGTATATGCTGAATACAAAAAAGAATTGAATGTATAATGAAACATTGGCTAATATTTCTTTTCGATACATCTCTCAATAATCTAGGGATTTATGAGGGCGACAGACAGAAATTGGAACCATCACAAAGACTGGCGCTTCCTTCCATTCCACAGGCACCGAAGGCACCGAGGCAAAGCTCTTGGCCTAACGTAGGTGGAGGAGAAGAAGGGCAGTCATCTCGCAAAATGACTTCGCCCTCGCCGGCGCTTCTGAAGCCGCACTACTCATCAGGGAGAATGCAGTCCCAAGCAAGGCCTAATCCATATGATAGGAGGTTCCAGTGAGGAGAGTTTTCTAACCCAAAACTCAAAATCAGCTGTGAACAGCATTGATTTGTTAGACAGTCAGGATGAGCATCCGACATCTTATTATCCTTTGAAGATTGGTTAATCTTACAACTTGTATGCTGTACTATTGGCAAATTTATATTACTTGGTCTGCACTTCAAACTTACGAAATTTCTTCACCTGGTTCTCTCTCTCTCTTCATGCACAGGATATTAGTTTCAGATTGTGCTTGTTCCGATTTAGTTTCAGTGGCGTATGAGATTCTCCATTTTAACAAAAGAATTGTGCTGCTCATTTTTATCTCTTTCTCAGATGATTCTGGACTGTTTTAAAGCTGTAACTGAGCGACTCATGAGTGGGCTAGGGCTCTCCTTGATAAGTTGCTTGTAAGTTGAGCTCAATGAACTAATAAGTTAGACTTAAGCTTGAGCCAACTCAAGACTCGTTAGTTTGCTGGCCCTAATATGAAATGTACTAAATATGCTAAGATTTAAGATTTTATTTTTAAACATTAAATTTTTTAAAAAGTATTTTATTTTATAACAAGTGCTTTTTTTATTATTTATCTTATAATATTTCATTCTTTTTGTCATTTTATTATACCATGTTAAATTAATATTGTATTCTTAAGTAAATAAATTGGTTTGTGAGCTGATTTGAATTTGTAAATTTCAGCTTCAACTATAAGTCTCAAGCCCAGAGGGTAATTTGAGTACGGTTTGCCTCGTTTGCATCCATATTAAGACCTTTGTCACGATTGAGTTTTGGTGGCCGGCTTAAAAGAAGGGGGCATTTACAAATATATCACACAATTCTTATGTATCTACATATATTAACACCTATACTATCATATTCATATAAATAGCAATAAAATATGTAAAATCGCAAGAAAAAATATTTCTGGATTTTCTGCTCTCTAGGTGCTGTGGTTCCTGCTGTCGTTTTGTTCTGTACTCTTCCTGCCATTTGAGAACATAGATACTTGAAACCAATGGGGAAAAGTTGTGTGGCTTTCTTTCTCTCGATCTTAATTTGTTGTGAAATCTTGCCCCGTCAAGAATCCTTTTATTGAGTTCCAAGAACACCTGAAAGAAAACCTTCCTAAGAACTCTCTATGTATTTAGTTAGATGATTGAGAACTAAATATATATCCAAATCTTGTTTTCAGCAAGAATAGGGTTGCAAACTAAATATCAAATTCCTTCTTGGAATTTAAACACCACAAGTCTTTGTTAGTGAATGGAGCTCTTCACATCTACTGAACCAAATCTTCGCAGAGCCTCTTCCAGAAAGGAGGGATGAAAGCTTTGATTGGATATTCGACTGGAATAAAGAACTGTGCGCATCAACTTATCTGAACATCTTCCTCCATACAACAACCCTCCTTTTGTAGAAGCAAGCCGCAATTCCTTCTGGCCAAGGACTGCTACCCGAACACCTGCAATCTGCAACGCCTTGCTGGAACTTCTTGCTACAGTTCTCGATCCTGTAGCAGCCGAATGCCTCTCTTCTGCGGTTCTTGTATACAAGGAAAAAGGGCGCAGCAACAGTAACCAAGCAAGGGAAAAGCAAAAGAAAACAGAAAAATTGCAGGAATAAAGGATATGTCACAAAGAACACAAACACAAGAACACAAGAGATTACGTGGTTCGGTCCTTAGAACTACATCCACGGAGGGAATCACTACTAAAATTCACTAGCACAAAAGAAGAATTACAGACTCATTACATTGAGGAATCATCATGTCTCTCTAGATCTCTCTCTCTCTCTATAAGACATCTCCCTCAATTCTAAAGCATCTCCACTTATTCCTCTCCTTGCTGAACTTTCTTCCTCTTGATCTTCTTGATCAGATTTTTCTATCTCCTTATAGTGGTCACTCCACCCCATAAGACCCCTCATCTATTTATAGATGGATGAAACCTCCCAAGAGCCATGAAAAAAATTACAAGTATGTCATGGTCATAATTAAAAGTCATAACATAATTGTAGTATGAGGAAGGTATATTAGAGAGCTTCTATTTGTGATTTTTTTTTTTATTTATTTCTACAGAATTATGAGAACTGGGACCTTGGCTTCCTTTTTTGCGTTCAGGTTCTGTAAGAAATTGCGACGGGAGTAAGGCTGATAGTTCGGTTTTTAAGTTTTAAATCCATCTAATGGCTGAATTCTCTAAATTCGGGATTTAAAACGAAACAAAAGAGAGATTAGATTTTTACAGGCAAAATTTTTAAATCCAATTTCGTTCTGGAGTTGGTCGATGGCGGCAGCAAGAATTGGCCAGCGATGGAGGCCAGAGTTTGACGGAGTTGGTGAGACTGGCGGCGATGACCGGAGGACATGTATGGTGGGTTGCATGTTAGCGATCCAGGGATGCGATATTGGATGGCGAGTGGCTGGGAAGAGGGCCACAACGACAATCCATGGGCATGGACGGTGGGCTGCCATGCCAGCGTTCTGGGGATGTAGGATGGTCCCACAGAATGCAGGAGAAATCTGGAGGATGCTAGACGGCAATTGTCAAATTAATATTGGATATCTTTTGTTTTTTTAATTTATTTTGGGTCATTTTGAGTTTATAATGGTTCAAAAATAGGAGAAAGAAGGTGGAGTCCCTTGTGCGATCAATATAACTCCAAGAAAAAAAATGTCGCGCATCTTGCTAGCATCTGATTAATCATATCTTCTAGAAAGAAAAGCGTCTCCCTCGAGCTTCAAGCAAAATATCAACGAGATCTCCAAAAAAATGTGTCTCCTGGCCTGCTAGCAGGCAATTAACGAGACATCCTATCACATTTTTTATGAGATTTCCGGAGGAATAAAATGAAGCTCCTCGTTCTGCTAGCAGAGGGCCACTAAGTTCTCATGAAAAAAAAGGCACTTTGGCTTGCTTAGAAGGCGATCAACAAGATCGTCTTTCGCATAGTTATTGCGCTTTTCAGACGAGTTAGGTGAAGTCCCCCGGCTTGTTATCAACCCATGAACGGGATCTCTAGAAGAAATAAAGGTGTCCCCTGGCTTCCATGCAGGTGATCAATGAGATCACCTTTCTCTTTGCTATTGCTTTCTAGAAAAAGAAGATGGAGTTCCCTGACCTGTTAGCATACAATCAACAAGATCTCCAGAAAAAAAAAAAAAGTGTCCCTTTGTCATGTTGCCCCTTTCGAAGGAAGAAGGTGGAGTCCTGCCAACTCAGACGACATCCGCCTTCAAAAGAAAAAAAAAATAAAATCATTTCAAGATAGGGATTTGAACCCATGACCTCACATAAATAAAATATACCAACTATATATATATTAAAAGTCATCAACAAAAGCATGAATCTCAAGAAAATATTTAAAAAAGAAATGTTCACACATTAATTGAAACTCATCCTGCTCAGAACCAAACTGTTCAACTCGACTTGATGGACCGGCGGTATCAAAATTGATCCAATCTAAGTAAAACCAAGCCCAGATCAAGCCTTTAAATTACTTTTGAAATACTTCAGAACATAATTGGAATGTCAAAAATATCCTAATTTGACAACCATACAATTAAATTGAGTGTCTCGACATGAAAAATCTAATGAGCAAAAGATTGTTCAATTCTGACATCATTAAAACACTCAAATGTTCATGAAACGCCATTAGATTAAGAGAACCTCTCCGAGTTGGCTGATGGGGTAGTCCAGATTCCTTCTTTATTTTCAAATAGACCTCTAGCAGACCCTATAAATAGAAACCCGCTTCTCTCATGAAAGGGGGGGAGAACATGACTGAAGAAGATCAAAGCTTCGAGGAGAAGCAGAAAGACAACATCGCTATTGCACCACAGATCTGACGAATTCATCTCATTTATATAGCTGTAGACCACCACCAACCACTGCTCACTTATCACAGTTAGCCACTATCGATCGCCCATAACTCGTTGTAATGAAACCTCTTGTCGAATCACGATGTGTGATGCAGAGTCCCAACCATTATAGATTAACGAGGCATTATGCAGAAAAATGCACCTCACATTTGGTGCAATATTATACCCCGATGATAGTGTACCAATGCACTCTACATACGAGCAACGATGCATCTTGAAACTAGTGTAACAATGCAACTCGAAGACGGTGACTTTCTCTGAACTCTTGAAGCCCTTTCCTTCCAGCTCATCACTATGGCCATTATGATTAACAGCTAGTGTAGCTCTCGACTCTGGCCCTTGTAACCAATATACTTCCTCACAGCTTACCACTATGACATATGTGATCAATTGTAACATACTTGGTCTACAACTTATGCAAATATCGACTATGACCTCTAAGGCTTACAAACGTCATCAGATCTCATCATTACAGACTACATGACTAACCATGTTCTATGTGATCCACAACTCGTGTAACTCTTGGCTCCGACCTCTATAACTTACGTACGCCATCACAACTCACAACTATGACATATGCGACCAACTATGGACTATATGGTTCACAACTCATGTAACTCCCAACTTCATTCTTTGCATTTTACAAACGTCATCAAAATTCACCATTATGACTTACATGACTATCTACAACATACGCGGTCCACAGGTCGTGCAACTCTCGAATCCTATTCCACCTTACGAACGTTATCACATCTCACCACTACATCCTATGTGGCCAACTATGGCCTACATGACTCACAACTCCTACAACTTCCTATCACAACCTCTGTAGCCAACTGATGCTCCTAAAGCAACTATCTGTGGTCCAAATGATGAACTGCTACCATGAATTTAAACTACGACCTGTACAACATGATAGTGCTACAAACACCATATACAACATTCATGACCTACTGCTTTCATAAAAACTGACTACAACCTTTGCAGCCTACTATCAATGAGAACTAAATTCGTTACAGCTAAACTATGTCCATTATCAATGAACTATCATTTAAAAAGTTGAGGTATCTCCTTCTACATCTCTTTTATTATTTGAGTGTGTGCTAGAGTCTCACACAACAATAAGATACTAAATAATTACTCTACCGATGCAGACCTTCGAATATGCATCAATCCCTAATAATATTTTTAAATTATACATGGAAAAAAGGTGAGAGCGAAATTGTGATGTTACATCATGATTTTTTAAAAAGAACTCGAACCATGTCAGCCTGATTTCTTTTAAAAAATATTTTCCCTCTTTACTAGTGTCTCCCCCCCACCCAAAATCTATTTATTTGTTTTTTGTTAAAGTTTTTATTTATGATAATTAATGTTATTTAGTTTTTATTTATTTATAGTTTATTTTCTAATAGTTGTAGAATAATAAATATTATTTTAAATTAGATAAAATTTTTTCTATATTAAATTTAATAATTTAACTATTTATTTATTTATCATTTATAATATTATTATTACAAAAAAAAAAGTAAAAAATTAATCTATGCAAGTTTAATCTTATTTGTAAAATTGTGATTATTATAATATTATATTAATATTTTGTTAAATAAATATAACTTAACTATAGTTAATTTAGATTAAAACTTGAAATAATAATTTTCTTAATTTTATTAAAATTAATTCATAGATTTAATTAAAGTGCGGGCCAATCCAAGTTGTCTATTGTGATGTTTTTGACGAAGTTTTAGTATATTTTAATTGAACTTAAGATATACTTAACTAAGAATTATATTAGCCTATATTATATTAGCTTTCAATTAGTTAAATTATATTATAATTTACCTTGTTTTTGGTTTATATAGGATTTAATCGGTTCATTTTTATTTATAATTCGATCCGATATATATTAAATTAACAGTTTTGTCATTTACTCAACAAATTAACTGGGTATATATAGCAGCGTTCCAGTAAGCGACGACTGTGATGCATGAACATTAATCCTAATGCCTACAAGGATGGCATACTATGGCAATTTATGTTCTCTTGATTAGTTCTATTAGCCCTTAATGTGAATATTAAAAGAAATACACTCATCAATCTCTGTTGGAGACTTGGAGGCTTGAGGCGCAAACATATGAGATTTTACAACTCTATAATTTTGATTTTTACTAGAATATGCAGCAATGGAAGAAACTATAGCTATCAATAGTCTGAAACTTGTGAATATGCAGCAATCGAAGAAACTACAGCTATAAATAGTCTGAAACTCCCTCTACTGCAGCTCCCAACTGAAAAACTTTCAAAAGAAATGATTAGTTTGCTGTTTTTTTATCTTTCTGATCAGTACAGAGTAATTTCAACTTGTGAGATAAAAACTAGTTTATTAGCAATTTCAATCACAACCTCAGGGCATTTTAAAATTTCTTCTGTACAAGATTTAGAACACACAAGTGAGACTCAAGCGAAAGTTCAGTTTGATCCAACATTCAGATGCAATGACATACAAGAGAAAAATGTACAATAACAATCACCAAACTTTATCTCAACCTGAACTGCTCTCCCATCTGTTTCTAAAATCTCCATTAGAGCTCAGAGTGATCAGAACCACCTTGCAGAGAAGAAGCTTCAAAACAATGCATAGTTTATAAACTCCTCGCTGCCGCAATGACAGCTTCCGTCGTCAAACCGAACTCCTTGTATAGTCTCCCCGCCGGAGCACTAGCACCAAACCGGTCGATGCCGATTGCCTTCCCCTTCGAGCCGACGAATTTCTGCCAGCCAAGCGTCGCTCCAGCCTCGATACTAATTCTAGCAGTGACGTCTTCAGGGAAGACACTCTCCTTGTACTCATTGGACTGTTCATCAAATAACTCCCACGAAACAAGCGACACAACTCGAACCGTCTTCCCCTCCTTCCTCAGCTCATCTGCAGCTTTGGCTGCGATTTCCAACTCAGAACCAGTTCCTATAAGAATGATATTTGGCTTGTTGTCAGACGAGTTGTCAGAGACGATGTACCCTCCCTTCTCAACTTTTTCAATGGAAGTCCCTGCGAGCTGAGGAAGGTTCTGCCTGGACAGGGCGAGGATTGATGGTCTCTTTTTGTTAAGAACCGCAATCCTATAAGCTCCAGCAGTCTCGTTCCCATCGGCTGGCCTGAGCATTAAAATGTTGGGCATTGCTCGGAAGCTCATTAAATGTTCGATGGACTGATGCGTCGGACCGTCTTCACCAAGACCAAGGGAATCATGAGTCATGACATAGATGACTCCAGCTTGAGATAGGGCTGATATCCTTATCGAACCTCTCATGTAGTCCGTGAAGACGAAGAAAGTTGCGCAGTAAGGGAAGAGGCCAGGGCTGTGGAGTTTAATGCCATTGCAAATGGCGCCCATTCCGTGTTCTCTAACACCAAAACGCAGATTTCTCTCCTCCGGAGTGGATTTTTGAAAGTCCCCGAAGCTTTTCAACAAAGTCATGTTGCAGCTTGAGAGATCAGCACTACCTCCAATGAAACCAGGGAGGACCGTCGCAAGTGCGTTAAGGCAATGCTGAGAGACATTCCGAGTAGTGTGGGCGCTGCTCTCAGGGGTGTAACTCTTAATGTGAAAAATCAATAAAAAGGCCATACATTTGATGTTTTTCATGAACTAAGCAAGTAAAGAAATGATAATAATAAACTGGAAGATTTCCATACCGGGAGTACTTTCTCCCATCCTAAAGGAAGTTCTCCAAAGATGATGGCTTTCAGTTCCGCTGCTTCCTCTTTGTACTTTTTCTCGTATTCTGCAAATTTGGCATTCCATTCTGCTTCAAGAGAAGCACCTTGTGAGATATGGCGGCTCCAATGGCTGAAAAGGTTCTTTTATGAAAAAGATTTCAGATGATAAGAAAGATAAGAAAGGCAGTGTGAAGACTTTAGACCTTTTGACATCCTCAGGCACATGGAAAGGTTCATAGGGCCAGCCAAGGTTCTGCCTGGTTGCGTCAACTTCCTTTGCACCTAAAGCACTTGCATGAACACTGTATGAGTTTGCCTTATTTGGTGAGCCATAACCAATGGTTGTGGTAACCTGCAAAATGTACAAAATTCAATGAGACTGAAAGGAGAGAATACAAGCACAAATAAGCAAGAAAATGGCAGACCTTAATCAATGTGGGTTTGTCTTTGGCAACCTTGGCTTCCTTGATAGAGGCTCGAATTTCGTCGTAGCCGGTGTTTCCGCTCTTCACCCAAATAGTGTGCCAGCCGAGAGCCTCAAAGCGGGCGCTCACATCTTCAGTGAATGTTATCTCAGTGTTCCCATCAATGGAAATGTGGTTATCATCGTAGAAAGCTACGAGTTTTCCAAGGCCCCAGTGCCCAGCAAGAGAACATGCTTCATTGGAAATGCCCTCCATTTGGCAACCATCACCAAGAATAACATATCTAAAATAAGAAAAAGCAATAGAAGTTATCAATATTCAAGTATTGTTGAACTCACATGCCTTTAAATCACAACAAAGAATAAAGCATAAATAAAAGAGAGAAAAATGACATTTTCAGAAACCAAGAAGCTAGATGAAAGAAACATGAGATAAAAAAAAATATATTGTCAGATTGACATCTTTCCCTAAAGATTCTGGCTTATGTTTAATTTTCTCAATTTATAATGTATTGACCCTCATAAATGACGCATTTGGGCCTAACCTGCCCTAAATTTCTAGCATGGGCTGCCTTGATACTTTTCTCTCCATTTTCTCATCACGACTCTAAATTTTGGAAGAAGTCAACTTCTAGTTGAGTAGTTGAGATGCGAGGAGTAAATGTTTTGTCCTGAACAATTATCTTCCATTTCTTGGTCATGTATGCTTGACCTAGACCACTCGTTCCTGGATGCTTGACCTCAATCGCTAAGACTTTGTTTAGCTGGTTTACTGATGTTCAATTTTGACTACCCATTCTTGAGAGATTGGTGTTGGTTACTCGGCCTCGATAGCTCAGCTTTAGCTGCTCGCCTAGGTTGCTCGGCCTCGAGCGTTTGATCTCAGTCCCTTGGCCTCGATCACTTTGCTTCTCATGTCTCACTTCCCTGAAGATGGCATCCGTGTCCGACTCTCGGACCTATTGTTTCAGCTCATCTGAAATGGCTTTTGCTGAATGATGGGTTATGTAATTAATTGGACAGCCATTTTTTTATTGTACAAATTTATTTCATTGATTCTCTTATATCTTATAAAATTGTGATGTGATAAGGACGAAAAGAACTAAATTTTAATAATAGCCTTGAATTAATAAATGTTCATAACCAAACTCTTCACTTTGAATTATGAGCTTTGGCTCATATAAATAGAGTGATAAAATATATCTTTGAGTCTGTCATGCAAAAACAAATCTCACCCAGTCACAAGTTGGCTTGCGGATCAAGGTTCTCCGCGGCATGTTCAATGAGTGCAAGCATGGAGAAGGCGAGAAAAAGCGAAAACTCAGGGAAGCACCAAAGGGTAGACACGACTCTAGACCATAAAGATTCATCCAGGACGACTTCGGGAAACATGGTGGTGGCTGGCTCCCAAATCAACTAACATTGTTACTCACCCGGGAGTTGAAGCGTCAAAGGATGGGTCCAGTTGTTGGCGCATGTCCACATTTAGGGTTCCCAATGAGATCGACTGAGCTAGGGGGATGACTCGTCCCTGCCTATGGTCTCAAAGCCTTTCAAATGGCTGAAAGAAATAAGTAAGAATTTTTGAAGGTGATAGTTGATTTTCCTAGTAACTTTTTATTGTATTCATGCAATTTATAAAACATTCTTCGGTTTTGGCTCTTAGATCCCAACTTCTATGCAGAGGGGCTGAGCCCCTCTAAATTTGAATGAAGCTTTGAGTGCTGGATTAGGCAGTGATGAGAAGATTTTGAGGAGATTGATCGCCTTGAGTATGGCGGGGATATAGATGGAATCAAACAACTTAGTGGCGAGGAGGTTCACCAAATGACGAAAGAGGATAATTTAGAAGAAGTTTCGGGGTGACTGCTTCCCCCATTGATGATGCTTTGATTCATGGGGAGGATGCTGAAGCGACCGATTATTCAGCCCAATTGGTCGGTCTGGAACAATAGATTGTTGGATTGAAACAATCAGAGGCCTTCCTTCACCAAGATCGTATGGATCTAAGGGAGAAAATCCTGATATATCAAGCTCAAGCGGAATCTGGTCGCTTGAGGCAATTCAAATATGGTGGCAAGTTTGCGCTTAGGCTACTCATCCAACTGGGTCATCTCCCAGTTGAAGCTATGTCAGACCCTTGCAATGGTTTCTTGATTTCTTCAAATTAATGTAATTATTTGTATTTAAACTTTATTAGTAATTTTTATCATGCAGTTGTCGCTTCGATTTTTTGTGGGAATGATTTGATGGTGTTAGTTTTGCTTCTTGTCTTTTTGATGTTCAATATTTTTTTCTTTTTTTAACCTCATTTTTTGGGCGGTTATGATTTCCTCGCCCCATATATAAGGGCCTTTGATCATAGTGATATTGTTGCTTTCTCATTTTCTTCTGGTTCTCTCAATCGATCATGTCTTTTTCCTTTTGTCATACAACCGTGGAGTTTGTTGAGGCTGTTTTGCTTGGGTCATCAAAGATGGATCAAGAACAAGTTGACACCATTATATGTGTTATTGTTCTGTAAGGATCAGTTTTGACTGAGCCTTGAACTCCGCCTTTGTGAAAACTAGTTAGTATCTTTTGATTCTATGGGATCGTCCCGGTGCAAGTAATGACAAATTCAATTGTCATTATCATGTCCCTAGTGATCTTCATCCGGCGAATGGCGAACACGCTTTGTCAATTGAACTCCTCTATTATATGTTATTTTTGTGCTCCTACCAGAAGGTGTTGTGTGATCTTTGAAATTTATAACGATCAACGACGAAGTAAAAATAGCACGAGAAAGTTCACACCAAAAACACACAGATTTACGTGGTTTGGCAAATTGCCTACATCCACGGAGTTGCAGAGGATTTTACTACTTGAGGAATTTACACCACAATGTTTCAATTTGCAAGAAACACTTATCTCAACTTCAAGGAATTACAAATTCGATGTATTCCTTCACCGTTGTTTCTTTTCTCGACGCCGTCAGTTTCTTTCGCCTCGGGCTTCTCCTACGTAGTGAAGAAGAAGAATGAAACAAGAATAAAAAATCTTTTATTCTCTCCGCTTTTGTCTTCTTATCCTAAGTCTCACGCCAAGCTAGAAGAAAAAGGAGATGGTATTCTCTCAGTAAGCCTTCCTCTCTTCTTCCCGTGAGTAGAACAACCGAAGAAGTCCTTCTCGTTGCCGCCCCCTCCGCTGTAGCGCTTTTTTTCGTAAGCTTTACACAGGAACCGAATTGTTGAAGAAGCCTTGAAGTTCGGTTTCCAAAAAGGCAGAAATTCAATAACACAAAAAAGGATAATTAATTCTCCTCTTTTGTTTGCATTTATGGTGGTGGGGCCAACCAAGCAAAAGTCACGCCTCTTCCAAAGAATGGAGGCGGGGACGGTTGAAAGAGGCGGCAAACATTAACCAAGCAAAAGTCACATTGTAGTGTGTGTACCGATCTCCAAGTGGGAGATTTGTTGTGGTGGAGCCCGGTTTAAGAAAATCAAAAATTTTTTAATGTTTGCCGCCTCTTTCAACCGTTCCCGCCTCCATTCTTTGGAAGAGGCGTGACTTTTGCTTGGTTGGCCTCACCACCATAAATGCAAGCAAAATAGGAGAATTAATTATTCTTTTTTATGCTATTGAATTTCTTCCTTTTTGGAAACCGAACTTCAAGGCTTCTTCAACAATTCGGTTCCTGTGTAAAGCTTACGAAAAAAAACGCTACAGCGAAGGGGCGGCAACGAGAAGGACTTCTTCGGCTGTTCTACTCACGGGAAGAAGAGAGCAAGACTTACTGAGAGAATACCATCTCCTTTTTCTTCTGACTTGGCGTGAGACTTAGGAGAAGAAGACAAAAGCGGAGAGAATAAAAGATTTTTTATTCTTGTTTCATTCTTCTTCTTCACTACGTAGGAGAAGCCCGAGGCGAAAGAAACTGACGGCGTCGAGAAAAGAAACAACGGTGAAGGAATACATCGAATTTGTAATTCCTTGAAGTTGAGATAAGTGTTTCTTGTAAATTGAAACATTGTGCTGTAAATTCCTCAAGTAGTAAAATCCTCTGCAACTCCGTGGATGTAGGCAATTTGCCGAACCACGTTAATCTGTGTGTTTTTGGTGTGAATTTTCTCGTGCTATTTTTACTTCGTCGTTGATCGTTATAAATTTCAAAGATCACACAACATATTGGCACACCCTTGGGAAGTCACTTGAAACTCAGCAAAAATCAGTCACCCAAGTCAGAGGAGGAACGAGATTTCATGAGTAAGGTTCCTTATGCTTCAGCTATTGGTTCACTTATGTATGCTATGGTTTGTACCAGACCTGATATTGCCCATGCAGTGGGAGTCGTTAGCAGATACATGAGTAATCCTGGAAAGGAACATTGGGAAACAGTGAAGTGGATCTTGAGGTACCTAAGAGGCTCTGCAAAAACTTGCTTGTGTTTCTCAGGAAAGAGTTCAGAGGTACGGGGCTATGTTGATGTTGATCTAGCTGGAGACATTGATACTAGAAGAAGTACTACAGGCTATATTTACACTATTGGTGGCACTGCAGTATCATGGGGCTCTAATCTGCAGAAGACAATTTCGTTGTCTACTACAGAAGCTGAGTACATAGCAGTATCAGAGGCTGCAAAGGAGATGATATGACTACAGAGCTTCTTGAAAGAATTAGGCAAGAAGGATCAGATGGGCGTACTCTACAGTGACAGTCAGAGCGCTATATTCCTTGCCAGGAATCCAGCATTTCAGTCCAGGACAAAGCACATTCAGATCAGGTATCACTTCATACGATCATTGTTGGATGACGGAGAGTTGATGCTTGAGAAAATTTGTGGAAGTCAGAACCCTGCTGATATGTTGACAAAGGGTGTTACTCTAGAGAAACTGAAGTTGTGCGCAGCTTCAGTTGGTCTTCTAGCTTGAAGACATGGGTTTTGAGTTGCAGAGGTAGAGGATTCATGTTTGAAGGATGACACTGTCAGTTGAGGATATCAGTTTCAGGAAGAAGACGTTGTAGTCTGTGTACCGGTCTCCAAGTGGGAGATTTGTTGTGGTGGAGCCCGGTTTAAGAAAATCGGGCTCCACCACAACAGAAGGGATTGGTTTAATTCGCTTGGGGGGAGTAAGAACCACTTTAAGGGCTTGGAGAGCATGGTGAAGGATTGAAAATACAAGTTTTGCTTTACTTAAATGGAGAAGTGTTGTCCGATTGAGACGACCTCTGCTTACACACGTGTGATGATCAAGCCGAAACCCCCTTACACTCTCTTGCAATAGGCTTATCGGATCATGGGTACACGGCTTAATGTGCTTAAGTACTTTGACTCCCGTGCTGTCGGTGAAGTGCTTGCTCTGAGAGTCACTGGAAACATGAATAAGTACGAGGTGGGAGTTCGTGGATGTCGCTCAAGACAAAAAATAGTTTTGAGAGGTGGGAGTGAGTACATCTATTTGATTTATTCTTCTACTATTATTATTCAAAAAGTGGGGGCAGATGAGTTGATTTTTATCAAAAGAAGGGATATGTTGAGAAGCTAGTGAGTAATTTTGATTCTCTTACAAACACTCTACTCGCAAGTGATGATGGGAGACATATGACTGGAGAAGGCATGATGGAAAGCGATGGAAAGACTGACAGAGCAGAGTTGAGTCGGCCAATGGAAGAGACCCATGGAGCTCTTGTTGCCTAATTGGTTGCGGAGGAAATTAGGTCCCTACCTCCCTTAGCACAATTAATCGACCTTGAGAGGGAGAGTTGAGAGTTTTGCTGATTAATGTGGAGTCTGATCCAAATTCGCTCGCGAAACAAAAAGGGGCTATTTTTTATTTTGATATTTTAAGTTAACGTAAAACATGTTAATCCTCATGTTTTATGTGTTTCGTATGGAAATCCCCATAATAAATAAAAAATAAATAACGAATAAAAATTATTACGTACGTATAATGGTCTATAATTTCATTGTCTGATTTGTTGAATCGAGCTGCCAGATGTCTTTCAGCAAGTGCTAATCCAACAGCATTAGCAATTCCCTGTCCCAAAGGACCTATATACCAAATACAATAAAAAACAAATGAAATACTTTTGACTGAATCTATATAGGTAAATCGAAGCTTTTGGTTTATTTACATACACACCACAGAATTCTTATATATTTACATATCTTACACCTAAACTTTGATATTTATATGCTTACCACTCAAATTTTTAACATCAAATCAAAAATATCAATATTACAAACTTTTTAAAAGCGACACCTTTTAAGGATAGGTTTATAATACCGGAGTGTTATAAATATAAAATATCAAACTTTGGTGTTAAATATGTAAGTACATAAGAATAATGTGGTACGTATGCAAATTTCCCTAATTTTCAATTAGTTTGCAGCAAACCAGTCGTGACTTCAACACCAGGTGTTTCAAAGTGCTCTGGATGGCCTGGTGTTCTGCTGCCCCACTGCCGGAATTGCTTCAAGTCGTCTTCCTAATGAAACGAAGAGGCAAAAACAAAAAGATCATGAGTCCCATCAAACAAATTCAAAGCATTTGTTGAGTTTTCTGAAATAAAATCCTCGTATTCTGACATAGAATTTCTAGTTTCTTTAAAAGCTAGTTCTTATGTTGAAAAATGGTCAATTTTAAGCATATTTCGATTTCGAATATAAATAAAACAGTTTTTTGGAAAATCAAACTGGTAAAAAGTGGAACAAACCGAAGCCTGGGCCTAGCAAGCAAATAAAAGATCTTTTCCAACCCATAGAACGGGAAGAAAAAAATTTACAAGTAACAACATAAATTGAAGAATTGGGCGGTATAAATATAAGAAGTAAACAACTTAAGGTGTTAGACATGTAAATACATTAAGAATGGGGTGGTATACATAAATGTCCCTATAGATAAACAACTCCTTAGGGGAAATAGAAGTAAAATGATGGTGTGAAACTAAGCCAAAATTGAAACTTTATGAGATGCCCAAGATCAAATTTTACAATTTTACGATACAGTTTACCAATACATGCTACGTTAAAAATCATCAATATATAATTAGGCAATCAAACAAGTAGGTGATAAAAAACAAGCATTATAAGGCCGCCTTTCTGCTACAATAACTCACCCGGACGCTATCATAGCCAGCGAGGTGGAGCAGCGCATACTGGAGCATACATCCGTGGCCGGCGGAGAGAACAAAGCGATCACGATTAAACCAGTAAGGGTTCTTGGGGTTATACCTCATGAACTCGTCGTAAAGGATGTGGCCCAATGGGGCGCACCCCATGGGAAGACCCGGGTGACCGGAGTTCGCCTTTTCGACTGCATCGATTGCCAGGAATCGGATCGTATTTATCGATTTCTCAATCAGCTCCACCGTTGCGGTTTTCACTTCCAGCGCATTGACTGCCGCCGCACGAGGATTGGATGACCTGCGACAGTGCGCCGTGGCTGCTCGCCGGCGTGGGACGGCCCTGAAACTGTGGGTTGGGCTTGTTGAAACGAGAGGAGCAAGAAGCGAGTGTTGCGGGAGGAATCTGTTTTTCTGAGAGGAGAATTATAGGCTGATAGATGAGTTTCTCGGACAAGGGGAGGAAGGGATGGGATCCGTCGGATTGGAAGGGGGAAGAGATCTGGATTGTTGAATGAGGATAGGAAATGAATGCCTTGAATTCATTTGGCCGTTTGTAGCCGTTGCTGTTTGCTTTTCACTTTCAGCCTTTCGTAATGATTTGGGCTAAGGATTCTGAATTGGCCCGGACCTTCAACTATACTGCAAAAATTATTACATGTGAATGAAATAGAGGGGAAAGCTGCAAATTTCATTGCATTTTTAGTCGTATGTGCGCATGCCTATGGATTGGATGTATTTTAAAATGTATTTAATACGTCCTTATGGCAATACTCTAAGCACATTTTAAAATACACTTAATCTGCACTAATCCTCATTTACCTAATTAACGTGTTATAATTTTTCTTTCTGCTGAGCCTGCTGCATTCCCACCATACTGCCCACATTTGGGGCACTCATGCCAAACACTGCCAACATAATAATTATAATAATAATAATAATAATTTGAAATTTTACTAACATACCACACAATTCTTACCCAATTCACATTACTTTTTTCACACATGTGATAAATGAGCAAAGTATAATAAAAACTGAAATTTTTTTTTTAGAAAGCAATTTCTCTATTTATAAATCACAACAGCTAATGCGATCTTGAACTTTCAGATCGTATGTAGTGATGATGAATAAATAAAATAACATGAAGAATGATTTACGAACATATCACTCAATTCTTATGTAATTACATATTTAACACCCAAATTTTAATTTTTATTTTAAATGTAAAAAAAATGATGATATTTTCCATGTGATATGAAAGATAATATTTGGGCGGTATTATTGTAAGACCTAAAATTTAGGTGTTTTATATGTAAACATGTAGGAATTGGGTTGTATCTTATATGTAAATGCCAAAAAATAAATAAAATGATGATCCACCAATAATAGAATCAGAGGGACAAAAACCTACCACTTCAACAACAAAAGAGGCTGGGGGTGGAAGAAAGAACAAAACGACTATACATAATGCATTTCAATGTTTCTTGTGTAGAATTAATAAAACCCAAGTGAGATTCAGAGAGAAAGTTCACTTTGATACAACAATCAGATTCAATGACGTACAAGAGAAAAAAGTGCAATAAAAAATTACAAAGCTTTATTATTATAGACAGAAAACATATCCGAATCATCTCAACTTGAACTGCTCTCCCATCTGTATCTAAAATCTCCATTAGAGCTCAGAGTGATCAGAACCACCTTGCAGAGAAGAAGCTTCAAAACAATGCATAGTTTATAAACTCCTCGCCGCCGCAATGACAGCTTCCGTCGTCAAACCGAACTCCTTGTATAGTCTCCCCGCCGGAGCACTAGCACCAAACCGGTTGATGCCGATTGCCTTCCCCTTCCTGCCGACAAATTTCTCCCAACCAAGCGTTGCTCCAGCCTCGATGCTAATTCTAGCAGTGACTTCTTCAGGGAAGACACTCTCCTTGTACTCATCGGACTGTTCATCAAATAACTCCCATGAAACAAGCGACACAACTCGAACCGTCTTCCCCTCCTTCCTCAGCTCATCTGCAGCTTTGGCTGCGATTTCCAACTCAGAACCAGTTCCTGTAAGAATGATATTTGGCTTGTTGTCCGACGAGTTGTCAGAGACGATGTACCCTCCCTTCTCAACTTTTTCAATGGAAGTCCCTGCGAGCTGAGGAAGCTTCTGCCTGGATAGGGCGAGGATTGATGGTCTCTTCTTGTTAAGAACCGCAATCCTATAAGCTCCAGCAGTCTCGTTCCCATCGGCTGGCCTGAACATTAAAATGTTTGGCATTGCTCGGAAGCTCATTAAATGTTCGATGGGCTGATGCGTCGGACCGTCTTCACCAAGACCGATGGAATCATGAGTCATGACGTAGATTACTCCAGCTTCAGATAGGGCTGATATCCTTATCGCAGCTCTCATGTAGTCGGTGAAGACGAAGAACGTTGCGCAGTAAGGGAACAGGCCAGGGCTGTGGAGTTTAATGCCGTTGCAAATGGCACCCATTCCGTGTTCTCTGACACCAAAACGCAGATTTCTCTCTTCCGGGGTGGCTTTCTGAAAGTCCCCGAAGCTTTTTAACAAAGTCATGTTGGAGCTTGCGAGATCAGCACTGCCTCCGAGGAAACCAGGGAGGACCTTCGCAAGTGCGTTAAGGCACTGCTGAGAGAGATTCCGAGTAGCGTCGGCGCTGCTCTCAGGGGTGTAACTCTGAATACGAAAATCAATAAAAAAGGCGATACTTTTGATGATTTCATGAACTAAATAAATAAGGAAATCATAATAATAGATATTCAGATTTACATACCGGGAGTGCTTTCTCCCATCCTAAAGGAAGTTCTCCAAAGATGATGCCTTTTAGTTCCGACGCTTCCTCTTTATACTTCTGCTCGTATTCTGCAAATTTAGCATTCCATTCTGCTTCAAGAGAAGCACCTTCTGAAACATGGCGGCTCCAATGGCTGAAAAGATTCCTCTTGTGATAAAAGAGTTAAGATGAATAAGAAACATACGAAAGGTAGTGTTAAATCTGCAGACCTTCTGACATCCTCAGGCACATAGAAAGGTTCATAGGGCCAGCCAAGGTTCTGCCTGGTTGCGTCAACTTCCTTTGCACCTAAAGCACTTCCATGAACACTATATGAGTTTGCTTTGTTTGGTGAGCCATAACCAATGGTTGTTGTAACCTGCAAAAATATGAAATTCAACGAGACTGAAAGGAGAGAGCTCGAGAACAAAAGAACAACAAAATGGCAAACCTTGATCAATGTGGGTTTGTCCTTGACAGCCTTTGCTTCCTTTATTGCAGCTCGAATCTCGTCATAGCCGGTGTTTCCGTTCTTCACCCAAATGGTGTGCCAACCAAGAGCCTCAAAGCGGGCGCTCACATCTTCAGTGAAGGCAATCTCAGTGTCCCCATCAATGGATATGTGGTTATCGTCATAGAAAGCTATGAGTTTTCCAAGGCCCCAGTGCCCGGCAAGAGAACATGCTTCATTGGAAATGCCCTCCATTTGGCAACCATCACCAAGAATAACATATCTAAAATAGAAAGAAAGCAATAGAAGTACACATTATTTCAGTACATTTTTTGAAAGGCCTAGACAATAAAATTAAGTGGGGTTTACATTTACATATGTAACATTTAAGTTTGGCTATTTGCATTATGTAAAAGTTTGTTAACATAACTCATTCGCATGCTTGGAAAAAAAAGGCTAATTGGTAATAGGCAAAATGGGTGATTAGGATTAACAAGGAGCTGACTAACTATGATTAAATGAAAAGGTTAACTAAGACTTGAAGATAAGGCCGACCAGGATCAGGAAGAGATTGACTAAGATCAGATGAATCATGATGAAAAGTGTTAGACTTGTTTTTTTTATTTTCATATTTGAAGTGTTATGCATTTATGTAAATAGTAAAGTTTAGAAGTGAAAAATGCAAATCCTCATGTTATATGTGTTATGCATGCAAATCACCCTTAAAATTAACAAATAAATAATTATTAAAGACTATTACGTACGTATAATGGTCTATAATCTCATTGTCTGGTTTGTTGAAACGAGCCGCTAGATGTCTTTCAGCAAGTGCTAATCCAACAGCATTCGCAATTCCCTGCCCCAAAGGACCTATATACCAAATACAATCAATACCAAATGAACTACCTTGACTGATCGTATATAGGTAAATAGAAGCTTTTAATTTATTTACATACACACCACACAATTCTTATATATTTGCCCATGCTTTGATATTTACATATATATATACAAGTCAAATATTTAACAACACACAGATATACTACTATCACTAATTTTTTAAAAGTGGAATACACTTTCTAGAATAGGTTTATAATACTAAAGTGTTATAAATGTAAATATCAAATTTTAGGCGTTAGATATGTAACCACATAAGATTTGTGTGGTACGCATGTAAATTTTCCTAATTTTAAATTGGTTTGAAGCAAACCAGTTGTTACTTCAACACCAGGAGTTTCAAAGTTCTCGGGATGGCCTGGTGTTCTGCTTCCCCACTGCCGGAATTGCTTCAAGTCCTCTTCCTAATGAAACGGAGTTGCACAAAAAAAAAGAACATGATGAGTAACATCAAACAAATTTAATATCGAACTGAAGCAAAGGCTTTGTTGTGTTGTCTGAAATTAAATCCTCGTAGTCCCGCAGAGAATTTCTAGTCGCTCCAGAAGTCAGTTTATATGCTCATGAAAAATGGTCAGTTTTAGCCATATTTCTAAAATAATTAATGCTATTTTTTTGCGAAATTAAATGTGGCAAAAGTGGAACCAAGCAAAGCCTAGGGCTTGCAAGAGACAAAATGATCTTTTCCCACGCATGTAAGAGGAATAAAAAAAATTGCAAATAACAACATTAATTGCAAATATCTGTCGCTATCACACGAATGGCCGTTAATTTCATAATAAATCAAACCTCCAATACTCAAACAATAGTTATTAAAACTCTTAAAATTATTTTCAATATCTTATAATCCAATTCCTAAAAATTGGCTTTTTTTTTTGTTGTGGCATAAAAAATTTGGGTGGTATAAACATAAAAAAACAAAATTAAGGTGTTGTACGCGTAAATACATAAAGACTTGGGTGGTATATACGTAAATGACACTGTATACATTTATATTTATATAAACAACTCCTAGGGGGAAATAAAATTAAATCATGGAGTAAAACAAGCAAAAACTAAAACTTTATGAAATAACCAAAATCAAATTTAACAATTTTACAATACATGCTAAAGTAAAATCATCAATAACTAAGCAATCAAACAAGCAGAAGATACAAAGACAAACAACATAACAGAGTTGTCTTCATAACAGAGTTGTCTTCCTACTACAATAACTCACCCGGACGCTATCATAGCCAGCGAGGTGGAGCAGCGCGTACTGGAGCATGCATCCGTGGCCGGCTGAGAGGACGAAGCGATCGCGATTAAACCAGTAAGGGTTTTTAGGGTTATACCTCATGACCTCGTCGTAAAGAATGTGGCCCATTGGGGCACAACCCATGGGAAGCCCCGGGTGACCGGAGTTCGCCTTTTCGACGGCGTCGATTGCAAGGAATCGGATCGTATTTATGGATTTCTCAATCAGCTCCACCGTAGCGGTTTGCACATCTAGCGTCTCGATCGCCGCCGCACGAGGATTCGATGACCGGCGGAAGGGTGCAGCGGCGGCTCGCCTGCGTGGCCCGGATCTGACAGCAAGGCCAGAAAGCGAGCTAAGGCCGAAGCTGGTCGGAAGGGAGAGCCGGTCCTGGTGAGGCGGGGCGGCCGAACCGTGACGGGAGATGGGGCGCCGCCCTACGATGGTTTGTGCAGCGTTGATGGAAGATGAAGCGGCCATGGATGCACACTCTATCTAGTTCGCACTTTTTCGCTTTCTCTCGGAAACGGGAGGAGTAAGTGTTGCGGGAGGAATTTGTCTTTGTGAAAGAGGAGAATAATAGGTGGACGAAAGATCAGTTTCTTGGATAAGGGAAGCGAGGGATGGCAACCTTCGGATTGTAAGGGGGAAGAGATCTGGATTGTTGAAAGGGGGTAGGAAATGAATGCCTCGAATTCATTTGGACCGTTTGTAGCTGTGGTTGTTCGGGCTAAATTTTTAAAAGAGGCTTGACATTAGGCTTAACTAGCTTGAGGAGCCAACCGGGGAGGGATTAAGCAAATGGAGCAAAAACTCAAGAAGCGTGGGTTTGCATTTTAGGTCCCCCTTTGGGATCCGTTTTTTCAGCTTATATATTTCGAAATGGAAGAAGTCGTGTTTGAGAACTTTTTTTATTCGTGTGTTTCTTAGATGGGGGCTGCATTGAGTGTTCTGTGGCTGGAGCTCTGTTGTGAGGTGCCAAAGACTTCGCCGCCCCTTTGAATCTCTAGTAATCTCACTCCTCTATTCTCGCATATATCCCTCGCCACTCTCCTCCTTTGTCATCTGTCGTTATAGCCGAAACCCGATTTCGCTCCTCTCCCTCTGTTGTCGGCGTCGTCGATTTGCTGTCTATCTGAGATAAAATTTTCTCCTTTATGAATTTTTTTTTTGTTTATTTGTTGTCTATCTTTGTGTTTCTCTTTATTTTATTATGTGAATTTATTTTTGTTCTTGTTCTGCATATATATTCATTGATGTTTGTTGGTTGATTAGCTTGTTTTTTTCCCATACACATGTGTACTTGAACATTCCAGGTGGATATTTCTGAGCACATATTCATTTTTTCTCTTCTATTGCATATTTTTTATGTGAAGTTGTAGTTTGCAAGATAGATAAGTTAGCAGCTTCTGTACTAATCTTGATCAAGTAGTAGAAGCTATGGAATGAAAAATTATGAACATTATGCATCTGTTTCTTTAAGAATTCTTTGTGGATTTATTATATATATGCTTTCATTATGTTAGTTGGTCAATTTGCTTGTGCTTGTCTCCTATACAGAGTTGGGTAACATTTTGGGGGGAGAATGTTGAGCATTGTTTCTCATTTTTAGTATATGAGGTAATTTTATAAATGAGAGTACATGTGAGTTGATGTAAAGTTGGTCGATTTTCTATCACTGATGATAGTTCTACATATGCTTTAACTGATGTTAGTTGGTTGATTTGCTTGTGTTTGCCTCCTATACACAGTTGTGTAACATTTTGGAGAGAGAATGTTGAGCACTGCTTCCCGTTTTTAGTATATGAGATGGTTTTATAAATGAGAGTGCATGTGCGTTGTTGTAAAGTTAAAGTTTGAATGATAAACAATTTAGCAATATCTATATCTTTCATGATCAACCAGTAGAAGATATGGAGTAACATATTTATGACCATAATTTATCTATTTCCTTAAGAAATCATTTTTTATTATATGTCAGAGTTTTACAAATGGAATTGCATATGCATTCATGCAAAGTTGTAGTTTGCATAATTAAAAAGCTAGCAGCATTTATACCTATCTTGATCAACCTATACAAACTATGGAATGAAATATACATTAGTATAGTTCATATATTTCTTAAATATTTCATTTTTATCTTTACAAATAAAATTGCATGTGTTTTGATGCAAAGTTGAACTTTACATGATAAATTAGTTGACTACATCTATTCCTATCTTGATCAGGTAACAGAAGAAATGAAATGAAATATATGTGAGCATTATACATTTATTTCCTTAAGAATTCTTCGTGGACTTGTACTACATTTGCATGCATTGATTTTACTTGGTCAATTTGCTTGATATTGTCTCTTCTTCAATGTAGAGTAATATTTTGGGGGAAGAATGCTGAGCAATACTTCATTTTTAAAATTTTCAGAGACTTTTATAAGTGAAATTGCATATACTTTGCTACACATTTGAAATTTACAAGATATTTAAGTTAGCAATATTCTTACCTGTTAGAACAATCAATCGAAACAATGAAATGATATATATATATATATATATATATATGTATATATATATGCAGTTTATTTCAGTTTTTTTTTATTTTTCTTATATGGCTATATGAGCACCTCTTTACAGTATCTGAGAAAATTTGTTGGTCAAATTGCTTGCTCTTGCCTCATTAGTGTAGAGTAACACTTTGGGGGGAGAATGTTAAATACCGCTTCATTTTTTTAGTTTTTCTAAGACTTTTGGAAATATACTTTTGTTGTAGAGTTGATGCTTGCATGATAGATAAGTTAACAACATATTTTTATGTTATGATCAATTGGTAAAAGCAATGGAATGAAAGTAGATACTAAGCATTTAGCAGGAGGTCCTCATCCTAGATAAGGCGATTGATTTTATCCAAAGATCGATCCACCTTATACATATTCTTATAAAAATCAAGAGAACAAGAGAGACCGTCCATAGCAACAGTAAAAAGGTAAAAGGATAGGGGAAACCCTTGGCTAAAGCTAGATGTAAAAGAAAAGAATCCTTGAAGTTCATTGTTATAACATAAAGTTGCACTTTAACATTACAAGACTTAATCAATCCCATAAATTTTGAAGAAAATCCCATTTTTTCTTGTTTGTTGTAAATGAAGCTTTATTTAACAAAATTAAAAGCTTTTTTTAAGATCAGTTTTGGAACATTAGCATTTAGAATGGCTAGAAGAGTTAAAACTTGCAAAATTTCACTAGTTGTTATTATATTGCCAGCAATATACCTCTAGTAAAGAAAATAACATAAAAAGAATGAATTATATTAGTGAGGATGCATTCAAACATATCAACAATAAGCTTAACAATGACTTTAAACACAATATTACAAAGAAAAATAAATCCATAATCAAATGAGTATTGAGCATTTAATGTTTTGGGAATGAGAATGAAGGCAAAATGCTTCACTCTATTGAGAAAATTAGAAGTAAGGAAAAAATGTTTAATTTCTTTAATACAGTTTTGACCTATGATTTCTCAAGAATCGATGAAGAATTTAGAATTTAACCCATGTCGAACTAAAGCCTTGTCAATACCTATATGAAAAAAAGACTTCCTTAATGTCTGCATTTATAAAATCAAAAAGCAACATATCACTTTTAGGTTGAGGGAGAAGCTGGTCCACTGAGACGAGTAAGGAGGCATTAGAAGAGGAGCGACTGCTTATAAGCAAAGTAAAGAAGTAAGTGATAAACTCTTTGATTATGCTTTGTTTAGTATTGATGTACTCATTGTTAGAAATCAATTTTTAATGAAGTTTCTATTAATTCTGTTGTCAACTCTCTGATAGCAAAATCTTATGTGATTCTCTTCCTAAGAAAGATAATAGCACTTAGCTCATTTTTTAATCTAAGAAGTTTCACAAAAGACGACCTCTAAAGCTTGTTCTGAATTTGGATACTTTGTGAAAGGAGGTCATTAGAAAGAGGTTGGGCATTCAAAGCATGGTGAATGCTATTTTGAGAGTTTTGTAAATATTTTATGAGATCAAATAAGTACCTATGAGAAACCCATTTAACAACTACCAGTGTTTTTTTTAATATTTTTAATTTATTCTCATGGGCAAATATAAGATCCTCTTTAACATGAATATTCTAAGATTGATCTGCAATGTTGTGAAAGTCAATGCATGAATTCCAACAATTTGTATGCATGAATCTACATTTTGGAGTGAAGCAAGTGTCCATGGAGGTCAAAACTGGAGAGTAGTCAGAATTGGCCTGGAGCACTTTATAAGAGGAAAGAAGAAAGGAATCCAACTATAAATTATTCCCTAAGGCGCTATCAAACAAATATCGTATGTGATTGTTGAATTTCTAATTAAACCAACTTGAAAGAAGAGCTGGTGTTGAGCAGTTCATAAATACGACTTTTGAAAATAAATTAATTAAAGTCCACGATTTTGCTAAGGATGGGAGGGTTGCCTCCCTTTTTTTCCTGTAAATTTCTAATGCAATTGAAAACACACACAATAAAACAAGGTACATAAATGTTAGTTGCAAGAGATGAAATAGAGATCCAAAGTTCTTTCCTGTGAGTATTATTAGCAAACACAAAAAAGTGACGAGAAAAGCAATAAAAGAAGAGTATTTCACAATTCCATGGATGTCTTGAGGTTTGGAGTCCAACACAAAAAAATACAAAGTGCTAGAATTCCATTTAATCCAAATTGTTTTGTGCTGAGAAGCAATGAAATTATGAGTGCAGTTCTCATTGGGAAGAAGAGAAAATTGCTTTAAAGAGAACGTGTTAGAAATATATTCAAGGCTTAGATTATAATAAGAAAACATAAAAGAACAAGTTTGTGGGTTTTAATAAAATTCTTACAAAAAGTGATTTTAACATATTTGTTAAAACCTCTTCCAAATATATATATTGGGATAACACATAGGAGAGAAGTTATCGTGATAGAGGTTCGATTCCTTTAAGTTAACCTTTTCTTGGCCTAGTTAGGGAATGATGAAGAGGTAGGGTGTGTCTGTGTGTGTGTGTGTGTGTGTGTTTATTGAGATCATGGGTAATGCTAGATGTGGAGCAAACAATCGATGGTGAGAGCTGGGGGGTAGGATTGGACATGGAAGGATGTATTGGTGGTGTACAAAGACTGTGGGAGCCATAGCCTCTAAAGACCAAACTTTTTGAGCAGCTTCTGCCTTTGAGAGTCAGAATAACAGAGTTTGGTTTGAAGCTAAGAGATTTGAGTAGGATCTTGATTCATATGCAATGGTATTGCAAGAAGAACTAGGTTGCGACTTCCATTCATAAATAACAAGTTGGAAAATATCCTACCCTTTAACATTAATAATAATGAAATATGGAAAAACATATTAGGTATTAATTTGGACAGTTATTCGAGCAAAGGTGAGTCGAGTTCCTTTAGCTGCTAAGGGATCAATAGCTATAGAAACTCCAATAGTGCTTGCTATGGTTGAAATTCTATTCTTAGACCAACATCATAATAGAAGGTTAGGGAGATTAACCCATATGGGAAACTCCATAAAACCTTCCTTTACAGGCTAAATCTTACAAGAATGGTGCTTAAAAATAACAGGCATTCCACTTATAAACCAAGGGCCTTCCTTCAATATCATATTAAGATCCTCCAACCAAGAAAAGTTGACAAAAAAAAGTAAACCATAAAAAAAAGAAAGATACGCTCGACCAAACATTTGAGTTTTGGGATCTTTGTATTAGTTTAAAATAAAATATTATAGAATGGACGTTTACCAAGAGCATAACCTATCATAGTTAAGATCTAATGCTTTAATACTTCTTTGATCTCCTCATTAAGAAAAAACCATAGTCTTTATGAGTAGTGAGATACACTAGATTAAAGGTAGAGATTGCAGAGAAGTGTGAATAAAATAAACATTTCCAATTTTTGTGTATATGTGGGAGTTGGGGGCGCGAGAATCAAGGAGAGGGGAGTGATGAAAGAAAAAATGTTGAAACTTCATTATGTTGAGAGCTGAAGCCCCTCAACGAGAGAGAAGAGGAGAGACCTTGACTGTTTGGGGTTTTACAAAAGGCAAGAAGTAAGAAGAAGATGCCAAAGGAAGGAGAAGCCCTAACAGAGCAACGCATAAGCAAAAGAAAAAAAATGCTTTTAAAACCTTTTTGAGTGTTTAATACGCTAAACCAATGCTCCTATCTTTTGAAGTAAGAATATTGATAGACAAGTAGGAACAATTATTTCAATCTGTATTCAAATTGATGAATTACAAGATACTAACAATTCTTTTTTTTTTTAAAAGATACAAATATGGATATAATATTCGAAAACAATAAACTTTTGAAGTCCCCAAGCAAGTGCACAAAATGTAGGGATATTCTATAATGAAGCAAAGTAAGTTGCATTTGTTTGATTCAAGTTGTGAAGTCTATATATAACTAAAGCTCACTTGGTTTAAATTCATATTTTCTTCATTTGGATTAAAATTAAGCTATTTTATAAATTTTGAACCCATACTTTTCTCTGAATTATGCCTAAGAAATAGAGTGTAAACGAGACAGAAAAAAAATTGAAGATGAGAAGAAAAAGATGTGGGGAAGAAAGATTAAAATAATGCCATGATATTCAAAATGATAAAAAAACTTCTACTACATTTAGTTCTCTATTTATAGTGATTAGACCTTCATGAAGAGATTTATTTGGGACCCATCCTACCAAAATTCTTAGGTGTGGGTCCCTCAAACTTTGGTCACCCGAATGTCATGATTTTTGACATTGAACAGACCGGGCCTCAAGCTAAGCTAGTTCATGTTAAGGCAAGTCGCTCGACTAATTTCTAAAGTCACGACTTCATGTGGTGCAGCTTGCTTATCTTTAATCACTCGACTTTGATCATTCAACCTCACTCATTTGACCTCGATCATTCAACCTTAACCACTCAATCCTCGTCTATTGTTCCCGCTCACCCAAATTGATTTTTATTGATTGATACGTTTTGAATCGTCTAATTCTCAATGATTTGAACCATCTGATGTATTATGATATGGACAATCACTTTTCAGCAATGCAATAATCAATAAATTTTAGACGACCAAATTGTGAAAACATAACAAGTTTTATCACGCCACACTTACTAAATATTAACAAACAAATCTTACTGACCTTATACAACACTTTTAATATACCAAAATTGATCTATTTTTTTTTAAATGATTTAAAAAAGTCTCCCAATAAGATCAATTGGTTTGTAAACTCAACAAATGAACAAAATTCATTACAACTTATAAGAATATTATTGCAAAGCATCCTAATGAAATACAAAACTCATGAACATAAAAGATTCCTAACCAAACTTTATATCAAATCAATAATTGAGCTTCTCAACAAACTTGTTTATAAATTTTAAAGGATATTACTCACCATCATAAATAAATGGAGTAATAAATCAATCAAACGTTAATTTTAACAACCAAATATCTATAAAGAATTTCAAAGTTCAAACTTGTTCAATATGATAATCAAAATAATATGAGCACTGATCAAGCAACATAATAGTCGACTTATTGAATGCCCAGTTCACTTGCAGCCCTAGTTGATAAAGTAAAACTCCCAACTAAGCAGCATGCACCCTAATTGCAAACACAAAGGTTTAAACTGCCAACCAAATATCAATTACAGATGCAACATCCAAGCTCACCAGCCTGAAAGAAGAAATAAGAATAGCCATCCAAGCTCGGCATAATTAGAAATAAAGCTTAAGCTCAACATTATTCTTAAGAAACATTCAAATAAAGCTTCAAAATAAATACAAAAAAAATAAAATAAATAAATAAATAAAAATCCCAAATTGAGGCAAAATTTCAAGTACCTAAGCAAAATGCCAATTAGTAAACACAATGTTTAACTTTATGGGTGGAACTAATCTCCTGTATTTTTTGTTTTCTACAGGAGAAATCTTCATTTACTGTGGGTTTTGCTGTCTCTGTTGCTGAAAGTTAGGATTATTTGGAAGGCCAGTCATGGATGGTTGCATGTTCGGTGAATTTGAAGAAATGTTACCAAATCCACCCTGTGAGCCATGCTGCTGCTGAGCCTGCATTCCCACCATACTGCCTGCATTCGAGGCACCCATGCCAAACACTGCCAAAATCATAATAATAATATTAATATTAATTAAATAATTGAAATTTTACACACATAGCACACAATTCCTATGTATTTACAAATCTAACAAAGTTTGCTATTACATGAAAATGTGTATTTCATTTTTAAAAAGTTAGTAATAGCATCAATTTTCATGCGATGTTAAAGATATGAGTGGTATTCATGTAACATCAAAGTTTAGGTTTTAGATATGTAAGTATATAAGAGTTGTGTGGTATATATGTAAAAGCCTTTAAAATAAAAAAACCAAAACACATAAAAGGCTCTTCGCATGTCAAAAATAGCATGTCGCGAAAATGAACAAAAGATGCAATTACATACATAAGCCCTAAAACAACTATTTATAAAAAAACGGCCCTCATATATTCATTTTTCATATTCATTTTTCAAATTCTTGC
Source organism: Phalaenopsis aphrodite (assembly GCA_003013225.1). NCBI lineage: Eukaryota > Viridiplantae > Streptophyta > Magnoliopsida > Asparagales > Orchidaceae > Phalaenopsis > Phalaenopsis aphrodite. Next base: position 946,284 of record NEWO01000118.1, read on the forward strand.
TCAAATATCAAAATTCATAACAGAGCTGATTCGGGGAACTAGGGTTGAACCGGCTCAACCGGTTACTGAGGGCTGCCTCCCCGTATTTCTACCTTAAATATGTTGCTTTGTTGTTTAAGGTTTAGTTTCTTTCTAATTTCAGATTTCTATCGTCAGCGTACTCCATGTTAGGCTGTATCCGAGGAAGGGTGGTGCTCCGACTGTATTCTACTCCGAAATGGTAATTATCTCCACAAACTCCCTTTGTATTCCCCCTCCCCTTACTCCTTGTCTTCCGGCCTCTTACCCTCCCTCCCCAGTTTACTCACCTGTTGTTGTCGCAAACCCTCCTGCAACCAAACTTGTGTGCCCGTCCTGCTTCCCCGTTGCGTCACA
>NEWO01000118.1:954986-1059495 GCA_003013225.1 Phalaenopsis aphrodite
TGGGACTAATATTATTTTACAGGTGATTCATCAAAAGCTTCAGTACCACCATTGCTCCCCTGACGAACTTTTTAAAAGGAGAGAAATTTCACTTGACATATGAAGTTCAAAACAACTTCGACACACTATAGGCGACTTGAGCACCCGTTTGGACATTACCAGATTTCAATCAGTTCTTCGAGGTAGAGTCTGATGCATCTAGCATGGGGATATGAGTAATGTTGAGCCAAGTCACCCCATAGCATTTTTCATGGATAAATTGAATGTGTCCTGAAAAAAAATAGTTGACGCACGACAGGGAGTTCTATGCAATAGTGAGAGTTCTTGAGGACTGAAGTCACTAACACTGACGAGCGAGTTCACTTTGTTCATAGATCATGAGGCCTTGAAATTCTTGAACAGCCAGAGCAAACTGAAGGGTCGTAACATGTCTTGGATGAAGTTCTTCGCGTTGTTCCAATTCGTGCTTAAGCACAAGGTGGGAAGCCAGAACCTTTTATCAGATGCAGTGAGCCATCGTCACTTGTTGATCACTGCAATGCAAGTTCGAGTCATATGCTTTGAGCTAGTAAAAGAGCTATACGAGACAGATGAGGATTTCGAAAAAAAAATTAGAACTGTGTCACGATAAGCCTACCGGGTAGTACCACAGGGTTAATGGTTACTAGTTCTACCAGAATAAGTTGTATATATCCCTGGATGTTCGCTGATAGAGTCCATTGTTCAAGAAAGCCACAGTGGAGGACTTGCAAGGCATTTTGGCAGAGATAAGAATCTCGCACTCGTGAGAGAACACTTCTTTTAGCCCCAACTGACTAGAGATATGGAGCAACATGTCAGACAATGTCGTATTTGTCATATGGAGAAAATCAAGGGACATAATGCAAGACTGTACATCACATTACCAGTATCAGAGGCATCATGGGTGGATGTTAGCATGGATTTTGTGATGGGCCTCTCGAAGACAGCGAAAAAAAGATTTTGTTATGGTTGTCGTGGATCAATTCTTGAAAATAGCACAATTAGTACCCTGTCATCGGATGTTGGATGCATAGCTTGTTGTCAACTTGTACTTCAGGGGAGATACCTCAAATATAAGATCCAAAGCTCAACAAAACATAATTCACATCCCCTGTATCAAATAAACTATAGGGAAAAACAAGATAACACCATACTGGTTTAAAACCCTTCCAGTGATGTCTTTCTTAAGAGTTGCAATTAATTTTTAAAAAAAAGAATCTTAGTTACGGGCATATAAAAGACAAGATTCTAAACATAAAGGTTGGTGAGAATGAGGTCAAATTGAAAAAAAAAAAAAGGAAATTAGTACTAGTATACCACAAAAAATATACGATTGAAAGATTTACATACATACCATACAATTTCTATGTATTTACATATTTAACACCTAAATTTCCATTTTTACATTTATAACACTTCAGCCATGCATGAAAACGTCTCTCACTTTTAAGGGGTTGGATATAGTGATATTTTTTATGTGATATTAAAGATATGAGTGTAATAAATGTATGTAAATGTCCCTATATGATTTCACTGGCAGATCAGCTAAATATTTAAGTACAATATGATATCCTAATCAATCAACCTTAACAAAGATATCAGTATGTTAACTCATGCTAATTTAAATAGAGCATTTTGTTCAATTGGATAAAAAAATAAAACTTAAACAAACCTTTGATATGATTTGCAAAAATTAAACCCTAATTTAAGCTTTTGAGCCATAAACTACCAAATCCAAATATAGAATAGGTTTAGTCAACTGGGTTTTGCATGGTTTAAAAAGGCACTTGAGGCGCCCAGTTTACCCCACCAAGAGCTTGCATATTTCTATCCTAAGCAAGGGTTACGCCTTTTTCATGCAAGGTGTTTTCCTAGAGGTGTATGCGGCAAACGCCTAAAATAATATTTACTTAAATTATTATTTTTTGTCATATGTGATAGGATTTAAGTTTTTTGCCTTAGAGTTAGGAGAGTTTTGGAAACTGAGAGTTGCGATTTGAGAAGATAGAAAGAAATTCAAGTTAATACTACAGAGAGTTAGCGTAACACTTAGAGAGCGAGTAAACATTGGGGTGAGCGATTAATTGTTGCGGGGAGCAATTGTCTATGAGCTTTTATGAAGATGGGAGGTCAATTGTTGCAAGTAGTAGCGCATTGAGGGAGCAAGCCAACATAATAAGAGCGTGCAGAGTGTAAACCAAGTGCATGGCCTTCGATATATTTAACTAGTTCTTTTATTTTATATTTAAAAATTTTTATTATTTTAAAAAAATTAATTTTCCTTCATTTTCTTTTACTTGGATTTTTAATTTCCTTTTATTTTAGTCATTTTTAAATAAGTTTTATTTTTTAAACCAAATTTTAGTTTGTTTGTTTTCATTTCTTTTAAATATTTTTTATTAATTTTTAATTTTTTTTTCAATTTTCTCGAATATTTTTTTGGTTTTATTTTATTTTTTTTATTTTCTATATAAATAACGTTTTCTTTTATTTTAAAATGATTGTTTTTTCCTTTCTTTAAGGGTATAATATTTTAATTGACTTTTTAATTGTTTAGCCATTCCTCTTGAATGCTTTCTCTCATCGTCTTTTTTAATAAATATTTTTCTATTTTCTTGTTCTAGTTTATATAAATAATTGATGATTATAGAAGAAAAGATCTAACTTGAAAATATGGCACTTAACTGAAAATATTAGGAGAAAGTAAGAAAAAGGCTACATGCACTTGAACTTCTTAAACTTTAAGCGATGATGAATGATGGAATTGAACATCTGAGTGTTGCTGACGTGCCAAGTGATTTTGACCGAATAGTTCAAAAAAGTCATAAGGATTTCAAGTTTATAAAAATTGCCTTTAAAGATCTTGAAAGTAAAGATATGATCGCCCAAAATAAAAAAACTACTAAATTAGACGAAAATTTATGCTTCACAATCATCCATACGAAAAAAAAGCAAAGCAGAGTCAAGTATCAAAGTAGTTAAAAGGATGATTTAATTATATTAGCTTGCTTCAATATTTTCTTAATTTGCTATTTTATTGTGTTGAATCTAATATTAAGTGATATAGTGAATAGCAAGAAAATGCTGTGATTAAAGAGGATTTTGAAGATGACTATGTCATTATATTGAAGAATCAATTAATTGTCAACATGTTGAACTTAAAGAAGAAGAAAACAAAAATCCTGGTCTCATTGTTTTACTTAAATTTTAATTGAGACACTAACTTAAATTTCATTTTATTTAAGAATTAAAAGTATTAGATTAAGCTTTAACACTAAGATTGGCTTTCTTATTATGTGATTTTATGATTTGCGAAAATAAACTAAATTAATTTATTGCTTGTTTACGACATAACTATGAATTGCCTTTAATTTTATGATTTTCTTTTTTTCTTTTTTTGTATTTTAGTTCAAGATTTATGCATCGATCAAACTCAATACTTACAAATCGCCTTGATAAAGCAAAACACCTATGCTCTCGATTTTACCTTTTAAATCTTGGGTTCTTGAGACAATGCTGAGGTCCACGTCTAGGATTAATTAACTCATCTCAGCAATAAGCTTGACTTGGCGGCATATCAGTAAGTCAAGATTAGGGTGTGGTGTTGCTCTAATAATATTAAAGGTTCGAGTGATTTAGACCGGTATTTTGGTAGGGAAATCCCAAAAATTAAATAGGAATCAAAACAATTGAAAGCCAGGAACATAATGAATGAAGATCACAGTCCGTCCACCTGCGGTGCTATAGAATACTTGTTTTTTCAATGCTTAAATATATGAAGGATTCTAGCCTTTAAACTATCAACAAGATTAGCTAAACCCTAAACAAAATCAAAATTAGAAGAAAAATTTTAAGTGAAGGGTACTTTTACTTTGATCATTCATAATTTGAGATTGAAGATTTCTTTGAGAATGCCCACCAGACAAACCAATCTGATAAAAACAAAAGAAACAAGTCAGGATTAAATGATGAAATCTTAACTTTAACATCATTGATTCACTAATTTAGGCCCTACTACGTAATTAAGAAAATATAACTTTTAATAAAATAGACAAAAAATAGAAATTAGAGGAAAAAAGCTATGTACAAAAAAATAGACAAAGAACTTATTTAAGAATGCATAACAAAAGATCATTAAAAGCCAATAAAATAATAGAAATTGCAATTTGACCAATAAGGAAGAAAAAATACTAAAAATTTAGAAAAGCCCGATTATGTGACCTCAGCCATTTGTTTGAGGCAAGATTGTAAGGCCAAGCCAGATGAGCTGAGAGCAATGCACTACTTAATAGCACACTTCCAAAAGAATATTATTGAAGTGGAGGACTGAATGATGCTAGGGTATTAGATAAGTTCGGTCTTTAGTTCATGCTGGGGCGTCTTCATCAATTATCATAAAATGAGGGGCCAGATAGAAAGAATAACACAAGTAAAAGAATAATTCTAGTACAGCCAAGGTTCTTTAACCTAAAATGTAAAGGACTACGTTCCGAAACAAAGCTAAAAGGAAAACTCCAGCCAAACTAAAAATAAAAAGGTTAAAAATAGATGTTGATTGTATCGTTTTTTAATCCAAAGGCCAACAAGCTGACATGTGAAATGAAAACTTACCTGCATTCGCGGCAAAATTGATTGTGGTTGCATTGTAGCTGACATATTAGTGATCTGAAATAAATATAAAACCGTCAATTAGATAGAAAGTTCAACTTTTTATTCCAAGTTCAAATGCCATTAACAATTCTTGAAATGAAACATTCAAATCATGCATGCCATAAAAAAAACATTGTCAGTCAATTTTTATAATCATTATCATTATTAGTATTATCCTAACTATTTGGGGCCAATATCATGGATCTCTATTTTCCAAGTATTCCTATATGAGTTTTTCCAAGGTGTTGACACCTTCTCCCGAAAACTTCAACAGCAAGTTTATCTACTCATCTAACAGGGGAATTTTTGGTCTAACTGTAAAACAATCTGAAAAATATAACATTTTCCATTGATAGAAAGATGGCAGCCAAACATCATACAAAAGCTTCATAACCTACATAGGTGCCACATCATCACAAAAACTGGTACCCAAATGCTCAGGTCCATCAAAACAGATCTTCTAGCCATAAACATGGGATAAAATACTATTACTAATTAATACACTATTTATTGCAACGTAATACCTAATAAGAAAACTACGATAGTGCTCCTCTCCACGCTGATTTGAGTGTCATCATAGAAAAATTTCGATGAACACAAATAATTCAACAAACGATTCCAACCTTAGAATACAGTATAGCAGAATATATGACATGTAGCACCCTGTACAACATTGCAACATCAAAAAATAAGATGCCAGTGGTCGTAGCAATTTTTTTTTTTCTAACCATTTGAGAATTTGGAGATGTCTGAGCAGCATTGAACAAGGCACTATTTGCAGACCCAGTATATTGGTTCAACTGGTTTCTTAGTTGGCCTCCTTGGGTTATCTGGTTTTGTGCGATGTTATGTTGAATATGTGTAGATTGAAGTTGTCTGTTTTGAAACTGTTGCTGGGACAAAGTTTGAGGATACTGCATTTGATGTTGTCCAGGCACCTATTATGAAGATGCAGTTACCTTAGATATTTAGAAAAGTAAAAAAAAAAAAACTTCACATGCACAACAGAACACAAGAACATTAGCGAAACAAAAGGCTCTGAATCAGAACCGGTTGAAACTTCTGCTGGCCTTGTCCCTGTAAATCATGTAACTGAGACATGGTACCCTGCAGCAAAACAAATCTTCAAAATAAATCGCTAAAATAGATGATGTTGATTTGTTAAAGCATATAATTTCACAAGAAATAAGTCTAACAAACCAGAAAAATTGCCATCAAAAGAAGCAGGCATAAACCAAATTACTTTTAAGGAAGCGTATTAACATATAGAACAAAGGCAAAAAGTTGGTAAGCATAGATGAGAAGACCATTCTAGATCATCTAATAGTTCTGCGCCTGAAGTTCTATTGGTAACCATAATGTAATTTTTTAGTTCAGAAAAACAAATAGAATGGAATGTGCTTTCGTATCATCCATGTTAAATAATTTCAAATGATGTCTACGGAAACTGATGAAAGAATGTAGCATGAACGGGCAATTGATCAGATAATCATAGAGAGGCAATAGAAATTATCATGGTCTATACTTCCTAGATGAGCTAAAGCAAAGATTAAAGAATAATGAGGCCATCCACTTACAATAAATTATTATCGAAGTTGCAATTAGCTTTCTAGCCCGTATGATGCAGCTTTTTTGCTATTTTGCTTTTAGACAATTGTCATACTACTGTTTAGCAATTTGCTATCTTGCTGCTTTATGTGGCAATGAGCATCCCTTTATAACGGGATTCACTAGAATGTGGTAGTTTGTAACTATTATCTAAATTTTTCAAAAGTGAAAAATTTATAATTCCTCCAACTCTACAGCTATATTTTACAACAATATAGTCGCCAAAACGGACCCTTAACACTACACAAACTCATGCAGAGTCAATCATGTAAAGATTGACAAAGAAGCTTGCCATCTGGAGCAAATAATTAGCCAATGGAAACTTCTGCCTTATAAATAAATATTTATTAGAAGACAGCACTCTTAAATAGCCTTTATATTTTAAAAATATGCAAAAACACCATTTACAAGAAAAAAAAAACAATGCCTAAGAATATTGTAGAAGAGGTTACAAAGAGACAATTTTTCAAAATAACATAAAATACATGCAAGACTTCAAGAATCCCTTAGATGAACAAGATGGTTTTTTCTAGACTTTTTATAGATCAAAATAATATCAACATAGACAATAGCAAATCACCAATGAAGAATGGACATGTTCATAGTTCTCATCAAATACTAGGTGCACAGGACAAACCAAAGGCATAAAGCCAATAAATTTTTATTAATGCAAATAGTTTGTCACAAATCTCCCTCACACATCCAAGCTTGATTATAAAAATCTTAAAGAGGAATTTTCAAAAACATCAAAACTTTACAAATCACGCCAAACATATCTAAGAAAGTGAAGCATATAATTGATAGTTGAGGATTTTAGGAGGAAAAACACACTAATCTTCTTGTTAAGCAAATACCAAATATATATGCAACTCAGACCTACGATTAATTTCTACCCCTCAAATGTAACAGTGGACCTACAATTTCTTAAACCGTGGGTGGGCCCATGTGGTCCATGATTATATGCATATCAACACTTCCCTCAAGTTGGGTTGTATATGTCATACGTCTCAAACTTTTTGTTGAGATCACTAAAGTGGTGCCGAGGAAGAACTTTGATAAGGATGTAAGCAATCTGACATGGAATTGGGATATAGCTTAGCTGGACAACCTCTACATTGACCTTCTCAGAGATAAAGTGTCAATCGCTATATGTTTGGTTTGATCATGGTGTACAGATTCTTTGAAATATTGATGACTGATTGACCATCACTGAATATCTTAAAAGTGTTTTTGTTCTCCATGTGAAGTTCCACTAGTAATTTCTTTAGCCACATCCCTTCACAAATTCCTAGGGATAGAGTATGATAAACAGATTATGCACTAAGTCTTGCCACTAAAGCTTACTTTTTCCTTCTCCAGGTAACCAGGCTACCCCATGCAAATGAACAGTAACCTGTGGTAAATCTTTTGTTGCTCAGTTCTTCTGCCCAGCTAGAATCAATATAGATCTCAATATCACAATTCTCAGTATTCTCGAATATCAATCCAAATCTTGTAGTCATCTTTAGGTACCCCTCATGATTCAAAAGACTATTGATCTTCACTTGGATCGTTCATATGTTGGCTCACTACACCCACTGAAAAAAAACAATCTCAAATCTCACACGTGACAGATAAATGAGTTTCCTCACAAGGCTTTGATACCTCACTTTTTCCTTGGGGTGTTATCCTGTCCTTTAAATGCTCGTCTATCAGAATCCATAGGAGTATCTGTTGGTTTGCATCCTAAACATTCATGTCTCCTTTAATAAGTCAATGATATATTCTCTCTGGGATATGACAATGCCTCCTTTGAATCTGACTACTTCCATTCCCATAAAGTATCTTAAAATACCAAAACTCAGAATTCATTACTATTTTAAGTTCCCTTACGTCGTGCCTGTAAGAGTATCATATACACAATAAGGATGATTATCATTCTTTCTTAATTTGATTTCTCAACAAAGTGTAATCAGCCTGACACTGATAGAAACCATCGGCAAGAATAGTCTTGTTGAACCTTTCAAACCATGCTCTGATAGATTATTTCAACCCATAAAAAGATTTATTTTGCTTGCACACAAGCTGGTTATTTGTGTTGTTCTTTAATTACGGAGATATCTGATACGCCTCAACACCAAAATCAACGAACAAACCACGACAAAATCACAATATATGGGTGGAAAACACATATAAGGGCTGCCCTTGCAACAATCAAAGGAAAAAACATGCAAGATATAAAGATAATCTACTTTCGAGAGGTTGATCGGCCCTCCCACACTCTAGACGTGGCTAGGAACAACACCAAAAGGAGAAAAACAGGACAACCACAAAATAATATATGAAAATAAAACAAATTCTAGGTTCCCCCTTTAATAGAATCCTCATACAACATTTGAAAACATTCCTTCTAAACTTCCCTCCAAAGTCTCCTCAATTTCTCCTTCTTGAATATGTGAATATGGCCTGAATGGACCCCACCCCCTCCTTTCCTTCCTCTGTGCCTAACCTGGGTCCCTCCCCTTCTTCTCGCGACAAAAGTCAGCCTGCCTGTGGGCCGGCTATGCTTCAATTGGTCGGTCCTTGGACTAGCCCGTCTGTGGGCGTAACATTACTATAATCACAAAAAAGTATCTTGTCCCCAAGGTGTAAAAATAGAAACTGCTTGTGGATCACCTCATAAGGCTCCCAATGTCGCTTCATAGTTTAACAGTCTTTTCTACTTAACCAATACCTCATTCGCTCCCCTTACTCCTCGGTGAACTCCTTCAATCTCTAATGGTTCCAGAATCACCTCCAAGTCCTCCGTCAGCATAGCACAGATCATCGCTGATCTCCAATTGCTTGTCTCAACTGGGATACTTGGAAGACCAGGTGTAACGCAGATCATGTTGGTAACTTCAAAATGTAGACCACTCTTCTGATGCGTGTCATCACCTCATAAGACCCAAAATATCTCGGTGAAAGTCTCTCGCTTCTCCTCCTGGCCAGTATCTTCTGTCTGTAAAGCCTGAGATTCAAGTACACCAAGTCCTCTGGTTCGAATTGCACCTTTCATGTGTCAATTCACTTTCCACTCCATGATTTATTGAGCCTTCAGAAGATGCCCCTTGAGCTCTGCTAGTATCATGCCCCTCTTCTCCAAGTACTGATCAACGTTGGATATCGGTGGTGTTATACATATAATGTATCAAGAAAGAAGGACCCCGTCCATATAATATCTTGAAAGGGATTGTTTGTACAACGGTGTGGCATGAAGTATTATATCAATACTCGACCCATACAATCTGCTTAGTCCAAAAATTCGGTGTATCAGATACAAAACAATGTAGGTATGTCTCCACACTCCTGCTGAGCACCTTCGTCAGTCCATCGGCTTGGGGGTGATATGTGATGCTCCTTTTAAGGACCGTTTCTTGCAAACTAAATAGCTCTTTCCGAAATTGGTTGAGAAACACTTTGTCCATATTCGATACAATCAACACCCCATGCAAACAGACTGCTTCCCGGATAAACAATATCGCGACTAAGACCCCAGTGTAGGGATGTAGTAAGGGAATAAAATCTGCATACTTAAGCGATCCATGACCACCATAATCAACGTGAACCCTTTTGTTTGTGGCAACCCCTCGATAAAATCGATCGTTACTTCTTCACAAACCTTCTCCAGCAATGCTAATGGTTGTAGTAACCCCCAGTGTTGTGGTCAAGTACTTGTGGCGCTGGCACACAACACATTTTGCCACTATGCCCTCCACAACTCAACACATCCCCACCCAATAAAGCTTTGCCACCAAAATGACTGTAGGTCTTATGCACCTCTGAATGACCCCCAATCGCATTGTCATGAAACTCAAGTAATAATCTAGGAATATACTCTGATGACTTGGGTAGCACAAATCGCCCCTGGTGGAGTAGTTGTTGTCCTCTCAATGCATATCTTGTATGACTATTTGAATCATGTAGTAAATCAATCCATATATTCCTCAGTTCCTCATGTGTTTCACCCTCTTGTCTTAAAGCAACCCAATCTAGGATCAAGGGTACTGATAAGGCTGTTAATTAGGGTTCCTCCATCTTTCTCGACAACACATCAGTTGCTTTGTTCTCCAATCCTAGCCAGTACTGAATCTCGAAATCATACATCAATATAAGCTCCTCAGTCACCATCCACTACTCTAGAATACACTTTAAACTCATATGATCTGTCCTGACAAAGAAGTGTCATCCTAACAGGTAAGGCCTTCACTTTTAAATAGTTAAGACAATCGCCATCAATTCATGCTCATATGCTGAGGCAATCGGTCGCATCAGTAGGCAATCGATTACTGATCCTGCATGAGCACTGCTCCCAATCCGTACCCTGACACATCCGTCTCCAACACGAATGGTTTACTAAAATCTAAAAGTGTTAATATCGGTATGCTAGTCATGGCCCTCTTCAGATGTGCAATGGACTGTGGTGCTGCTTCTTCCCATTTGAAATTGTCTTTCTTCAACTGCTCTGTGAGTAGTAATGTTGTCGTGTCATATTCTCTCATGAACTTCCAGTAGTAGCCGGTTAGGCCCGGGAATCCTCTCAATTCCTTCAAACTCCTTGGTAGGGCCAATCAACCATAGCTTCAATCTTAGACTGATCAACTGCTACGTCTGTTCTGATCACCACATGTCCTGGGTACTCCACCTGCAACTGTACAAAAGTACATTTCAAGTTGTCATACAACTGATGCTCCCTCAACGTCTCTAAGGCTATCCAGAGGCGCTCACGTGCTCTGTCTTTGTACTATTATAAATCAAAAAATCATCAAAGAAAACCAAAACAAATTTCCAAAGGTTGAAAAACCCTATTCATGAGGGATTGAAATATCGTCGAGGCATTGGTGAGGCCAAGCGGCATCACTAAGAATTCATAATGTACTTCATGTGTCTGTTATCTTGTGTACATCAGTTGAATTCATCCTGATCTAGTGGTATCCCGACTTCAGATCAATTTTTGAAAAATAACTATTCCACAAAACTCATCTAGTAACTCATCAATCACAGGAATAAGAAACTTGTCCAACATTGTTTCCTTGTTTAAAGCCGAGTAGTCCACGTAGAATCTCCAACTATCATTTTTTTTTTACCAACAAATGAGACTGAAAAAATGGCTCACACTAAGCCTGATAATACCAGCCTCAAGCATCTCTCGGATCAGCTTTCTTCTATAACTCATCCTTCTAAATCTGGGTATACCTGTACGTCTACGCTGATGGGAGAAACATTCGTCTTCAAAGTAATAGTGTGCCCGTGCTCCCTCCGAGGAGTAACCTGCTTGGCTACTGGAAAACACCAGTAAGGTGTTGTAGGAGCTGTTGGGCCCATTCTGAAAGTTCTGCCAACTCTGAATCTTGAACCTCCTCAATGCTCTACAGCTCCACCAAGTAGCCGAGTTTTGCTGCCCAAATCAACTTGACCATAGTTTTGAGTGAAACCATGATTTTGCATAAGCTAGCATCTCCTCTCAACACCACCTTCCTGCCCTTCACTTTGAACTCCATAATCAAGAACTTTCAATCCACCTTAATCCCGCTGTCATGAGCTTCTCTTCCTCAGTCAACCCATTTATCGCAAAGTATCGCTCCACCATATACACCCATCCATGTGCATCCTCCCCTTCAAAGATTGACATCTTCAGTTTCCTTACCCTTGCATCTCCACCCCAACTTCCTCTCCCTCCAAAACTCCCCGTGTATCAAGGGTGAAACTCCCTCCTGCGGTCATAGGCATATCCAACTCTCGATTCCCTCCTTCCTCCATCATAATCTTTCGTGCCCCATCCACCATCCCTCCAACTTTCGGCTCATCCCCCTTCATCAGAATTCTCCACTCCCCTTATTTTTGGAGTCCTAGAGGTACGCTCTCATAGTATTTCTATTTATAAAAAGTATATACATAATGACAAGAAAAATTGAATATAATGAGTCACGATCCAATTTCGAGCTGATTTAGAGCTAGAATGCATCAAAATAACTTAATTTGAGCCACTTGGTTTTAATTTTGAGCTGAATCGAGTCGATTTCATCCAAATAACTCAATTTGAGCCAACTCATTTTGATTTTGAGTGTGATCGAGCTTGCTTCAATTTCAAGCTGCTTTAGCTCGAAATCGAATATAACAAGGCACAAGCCGATTTTGAGTTAACCCCAACTCAGCTTTAAATCGGATCTTTAACAATCCTAATTGCATTCCCCCATAAGTGTTTGGATACATTGTTATAGAATAGAATTGAATGGGCCACTTCGAAGAGATGTTTGTTCTTTCTCTCAGTCATACTATTTTGTTGGTGTGTGTCAACATAATATGAATGATATCATTTTTGGATATTGTAGTAGCCTTCTGTATTATCAGTGTTGAGAATATGAATTTTACTCTAAAATTTGGTGAGGATGATGTTGTAGAAGGTTACAAATATGCTAGTAGTTTCAATTTTTTTTTTAACGAGAGATCCAAGTGATTATGATATAATCTTCGATGAAGGTGACAAACCACCTAGTCTCATTTCTATTTTTTATTTTAAGGGCTCCCAGATATCACTACAAACCATGGAAAAGGGATGTGTTGGTTTGTATTTTAGGCTTGGATACACTCACCGAATATGTTTATCAACCTGATAAGTTTCGCACTGATAAGAATTAATTTTTTTTTCAACTAATGATGATACAATTTTTCAAAATAATAAAAGTTAGGATGTCCGGATAAAAATAACATTGCATAACTTCACCCTCATGAGAACTATACTCAAATAAAAGAGTTGACTCAAATGATTCTAAATGGTGAGACGATCCTTTTGAAGTGGAAATCTCAGCGAGCAGATAAATTCAATGATGCATGTCAGCACTGTCAAAAATCTTCCTCGAGTCCATAACATGAAATTCACACAAATTAAGGTAGAATTTAGTAACACAACTCATGTCACGAGTAAGTTTACTGATAAATAGTAAATTACAGTTAAGTTTAGGAACATAAAACACAGATTGAAAAATAAGTTCTTTTGTTAGTTTTACACTTCCTCTTCCTTCCATAGGGAGGGAGTCATCAATGATTCTAACAGCAACATGGTGTCTGCAAGAATGGAAAAAATGGAAAACAGTGATATCACGTGTCATGTAATCAAATGCTCTAGAGTCTGCTATCCAAGACTAATTCTTTCTGTTTAGAGCAACAAGAGCAGATGGATGACTAGCTTGATGTGCTATAAGGGCGGTAGAAGGCTCAAAATATTGTCTTAGAAATCTCGAAGAGCTTCAAGTTGCTCATTGTTGAATAGACTATGCATATGAGGCTTGACGTCATTTGATGTTGTGTTTGCTAGATTTTTCCTCATCACCTTCGACTTTGTTGACCTTCAAATCTGTAAGTTTTTTATAAATTTTTCAACACTTCTCCTTCAGATGACCAAGCTTCTTGCAATGTTCACACCATGGTATATTCCTCTTTGATTTATTGTCCTGAGATAATTTGTAGATGTATAAAGCTTAGTTGTCAAGATTTGATGTGGTAAAATTGCTGGTCATGATGAGTTTCTTCTTTCTCTCTTCCCTTCATACTTTAGCAAAGGCTTCACAAATTCAAGGAAGAGATTTGGTTCCCATGATTATTCCTCTGACTTCATCTGGTTCTTTGTTGAGTCCTAGAAGTAACTTAATGGTTCTCTTCTGTACAACAAATATTTTGTAAAGAGTAGAGTATGTGAGCAGCTTCATGTCTATGTTTTATGGAGCCAGTATTTGAAGCGCGTTGAAATATAGAGTAACATTAAACTCACTCTGCCATAAGTCATGTAATCTAGTTTCAATGTCAAACAACTCAAAGGTATTGTTAACATTGAATATGTTTCCCTTGTGGAATTCATGATTTCTTGTCATATTATACAACATAAAGTTTTCTCCAATTTTCATGGTCATAGAGTTGACAAGTCATGGCATGACCATGTGATCTTCAATTTTTTAAGTCAGATATTTAGTATCAGTAATTTTTTATGTGAGATTTTCCTCGGTGACATGATTATTTTTTCCTTTACCACAGATATACATGAACACAGATTGAGACCATTTGAGGAAATTGTTGCCATGAAGTTTATGATTGGGTGAGCAAGAAGAAATTTTAGATGTTGCCGAATCTAACATCCTAGGTTCAAGTTCAGACGTATCTTCCAACGAAGAAGTAGTTTTCATGCCGTATTTGTTCACAATGATGAGGCGGGGAGAAATTTTCTATCGATGTACACAAGATTTCCGTTAGAGGGAGAAATCGTCTGTCACCGACACAAGATTTCCTTTTGAACTAGAAATCGTATGTCATCGACACAAGATTTCCACTTGAATTAGAATTTGTCCGTCACTGGCGCAAGATTTCTCTCACCACATGGAGTAATTGTTTGCCACTGACATAGGAATTCACTGAGTGTCTTAGAGGCAAGATCCAATTATGATTTCCACTAGAGACAAAATCCAAGGGAGTGACCGGTTGGGATTTCCATCGACAAAGTAATGCTTCTAAGGAAAGTCCAGTCAGGATTTCTCCAAACTGAGTGAAGAAGTCGCGCTTACAGGGAATGAATGGCACCAACCGAGTGATGAAGTCGCATAGGTCTCGCATCGAATGAAGTTGTGGAGAAGTCAGCATATAAAGAAGGAATCACATCACCCGGTTTGGATTTCTGAGTGAGAGGATTTGTGCCTACAACGAAGGAAACACATTTGTTGGGTATTGTAACGACAAAGGAGAAGGACAGTGGAAAAATCCAAGGCAAGGAGTGGCCAAAAACAAGAGCGGAGGGCCTACAAGTTGGTTGGAGGAATTTTGACAGCTATAGAGAAGATTTTGGTTGTTGGACGCTGTCAAATATGCTCCGGAAGCTTAAAAAGAGCAAGGTTTGTTTATTTGCTCGGATATCATGTGAATTTTAGGAGAAAAAATACTCTAATCTTTTCATTAAACAAACAAATATATGTATAGCTTAAGCGACACTCGTACAATTGAAGGGAAATTCAAATCAACATGATAAAAAGGAAAGTAATAAGAACACAAGAATGGATAATTAAGAGAAGACTTTCTCTGCCTCAAATGTAGGAGTGGACTCACAGTTTCTTAAACCGTGGGTGGACCCATATGGTCCCCGATTAACTATAATAATCGATTATAATAATAATTGGACAGCTATCACACAGTCACACATGCTAACATTCATATCTTAGAAGCAAGCAAGACAATAAATACACAAACTAAGACTCCTCTAAAAATCCATTCTTGTATCTTACGTTCCAATGTTCAACGAGATTAATCCTACGTTATGGAAGCTGGATAAAATGAAGGTTATATTTTATGTCAAATAAAGGTGCGAGATCATATGGAAGACCTCAATATATGGGTCTTCAAAGTAAGACAATACAACGCTTATATCCTCAGGAAATGTTGAAGAATTTTCTGAAATTATTTTTAGTTTTTAAAGCAACCAATGCAATACAATTCCCTTAATTTCTCAAAATCATAATGATCTAAGTGCATTATTTCGTTGTTTTGGCATATTGGTGCCCTTCATAAACTTTGTTAGATTAGATTATTTTTAACAGGGGAATAGAGAGTGAGAGTTTAGAACTTACTCTAATGCTTGAAAACATGATTTAACTTACCAAAGTGAGTAGCAATTAAAACCTAAATAACTAACTCGTGGATGACCAAACAAGATATCTACAACATTCGGGTAAAGCATTACAACAAAAATTAGCAGGTAGTCAAATGAATAGAAACTCAACAATTGTTAAATAGACGTGAAGTCTTATAACCCAAGCAGCCATATAAAGCTGTAGATGAAGTTTAGACCTCAGTTTAGTACACTCTAAAGCAAATTTTGTAAACATGCTTATGTAATTCTTACTAATAATAAGTTTACATGACTTCTCACCGCCCATAAAGCAGGTAAGTGGTCCATGCCCAATCATCTTTCACTCAAAGAGTAGCTAAAATACAACACGCAACATCTAAAAAATTCCTCTAAAGCATCTTTGACATCACTCACATCCAAGAATGGCTCAATCTCAACTTTAGGAGAATCCCTGACATCTACACCATTGTGAAGAATCTATTAAAGCATTCATGCTGACAATTGAAACATGTGCAACCAGAGTTTTTGGAACCATATATACTTGATATAGTTTTCCTATTGCTACCTTGATCAATGATGGTATTACTTTCATAAGATGTAGCAATAAAACCGGTGCATGCATTTGTCATAATATTATAGTGAGAAAGGGGACATTATTAATTGTGCAGTCAAGTGTTGAGGCATTTTCTTTCTAAGAGGCAAGACATAAGCCTCAAGGTAATATAAACATTTACCTTATACTTCTAAAGAGAATATAAGTTATATCTTGAATCAAGAGAAGCCGTGCTCATTTACACATTCAAATTAGATCCTAGGAGGGAACGTGTATCATTAGCCATATCAAAACCTCATGGGATCAGGCAAAGAACATAAACATTTACCTTATACTTCTAAAGACAAAAAAAGAAATGAAATTCTCAAGAAAAACCTGTCCCAGTATTGCTGCACTAGAAGGTTGCCTGAGCTGTTGTTGGGCAAGAAGTTGTTGCTGATGTTGTGGTATTTGCATCATTTTCTGTCTCTGCTGCTGTTGCTGCTGCTGCTGCTGTTGTGTTTGTTGTTGTGGTGAAGGTGTATTCATAATGTTTCCACCAGATCTAGGTGAATTGGCATATGGCAGAGGAGTCGAAGCATTGTCAAAGGAAGTGGCCCCAGAAACACCAGAAGGTGATGGAACAGATCTTCCAATCATCTGCCCTCCAGTAGTCTGAATTAAGAACAATCTGTGAGAAAATATTGATACAGAGATTCAAAAGAAAAGTGTGGAAAAATGTTTAGTTATGTTTTCTTATCCTGCAAGATAGTATGAAAAGATGAATCATGCCCCAAATGAAAAACAAGCTTAACAAAATTTCCTTGTGCTGAATTATAGATTTTCTACTGATCAAATCAGATGGCCAGTTTGAATCTTAGCAAGCTTAAAAAAATGATAATTGATTCCACCCTTCAGTTTCACTAGCAACAGTATGTTGAGATGTGCAATAGGTTGATAGATTGTTATCAGCTTCTGATACGCTGATACTCATCTTCTCAGTCAGTGGTGTATCTTAATATCATGTAAATTTTATAATTAAACTAAATTTCATCCAAAAACTTTTAAGAAAACGGGAAAGCAAAACTAAACAGTTTGATTCTCTTAATAATGTAAAAAAAAAAAGGAATGCAACTAACATCAGGTTCAAGAATACTATTGTAGCATCACAGCCAAAGTATATTACAACTACTTTTCTATTTTTTTTTTAATTAATCACAAATTTAACTTCCTACCACTTTCTCTAATGCATCTTTTCTTACAATACAATTCATTCCATTCTGATGTAGGTTCTTGGAAGTAATTGGAATTTAGTACTAATAAATTATTTTCAATTAAGTGTGTTTACTGATGTTTGTTGCATGAACTCGCTCCCTGTGAACTCAGAATCAGTTTTACTTGGGCTATATTAAGTTTCAATTTTTCTATCATCCCATCAATTTTATATTTTCATTCATATCATTTATAAAAATAAATTCTAAATCAACCTCCTCTAACCTTGCAAGGATATAAGAAAATTATTATTTCATTCCAATATTTGAGCAGAATTTATACAATTATTCAATGAGAGCTTCTAACAGGAATATATATAAAATCCAAAAAATAGTAATTACATCATAATGTACTATAATCCACAAATTGATAAGTAGGTAAAATAATAATATTAATAATAAAATAATTATAATATCCCATAGATTAACGAGTAGACAGTACAAATCCAACAGATTGATGTGATGGCAGTGGATGAAAAAGAAAGAAAATCTTGTTAAATATAAGCCCCAACAGGTGGTGATTATTAGACAATTTCCCACTTCCACTCAAGTGAATAAATGAATGCAATCCATTAGTAGCTTGTACAATGATTTATTAATGATTGCCCCAGATAATTGTTTGGTGCGAATGTGAAGTAGTTATTCAATTGTAGTTATAAATGAAATACAAATTAGACCACAATCAAGCATTTTATTTATGAAGTGCATAACCAATTCGATATGTTTCATATTGAGATGTTGCACAAGATTATATGCAATATTGATGCTGATTTATCATCACAATACAGCCTCATAGGTCCTTTCTCTCCCATTTTTTGAGAGGTGGGCAATTCTATCTCAAAGACTAACTCCTAAGATTAAAGAAAACAATCATATAACCTAACCCTAATCATATTGAGCCCTATTTATACCAAATAATAAGAACTAACAAATGATTAAATTGTCCTTTTAGTCTTGCGCATAAAATAGGTCTTCAAATTATTTGGCGGGCTCGATGTGGGTTTAGTGGGACCACTCGGCTCCATGGGATCACTTGGCTCCGTGGGGATGGGGCGGAAAGCACCATAGGCGTAGGCTCAGTTGTGATACATGGAATACTGCATGGACTGTCGACGAAGGCATCAATTTTAAACTATAAGCCATCATACTAATGAGCTTAGCGATCTCATAATGAAAAAAATAACATGGGGAGAGCTTATCATTCAACATCTTGCCAATGTCTTCTTTTGATAAGATCGAAGTTTTAGATACACCATATCTCCAACCGGAAACTACACAACCCTACAATATCCGTCGACTTGTTTCTTCTTAAATTGTTTTCAACAAATCTCCCTTCAATTCCGACAACACTTTGTCCCTCTTCTAAGTACTAATAAACCAAAGACACCAGTGTAGTACAACATCCATAATGCACCAAATGGGGTGAATCACGATCATACAAGATTTTAAAAGGAGTGATCTAAGAACTTGTATAATACGAAGTATTATACAAATATTCTACCCGGGGCAACCATTTAGCCCACTGCTTGAGTGCGTCAAATATAAAACACCACAAATAAGTCTCCGCGCTCTGATTAACAACTTCTGACTTCATCAATCTGTGGTTGGAACGTTGTACTTCTCTTTAATACAGTCTCTTGCATTCTAAATAGCTCCCTCCAAAAATGACTCAAGAAGGAATTGTCTTGATCTGTCATCCACTGATCCTCCCTGCTCCGTCCAACAGACCACCAGCCATCTCTGGACTTCCTGCAGTTTGTCGACTACCCCTTGTTGTCCCTCCAGCACAGTCGTCACTTGTTGCTAGCTACCCAGTAGCCCTACAACAACTTCCTTTCCATCGTCTAGATCTGTCGCACTACTCTAGAGAGGTCCGTTTATGAGTTTTGTGTTGGTTCTTCCTTATTTCTGCGGAGTCATCATTGTTACTTTTTATTTGCATGTCTGTGTTGTTTTATTGATGTTGTAACCGTTTGAATTCATCAATAATATTATCGTTTGATCGTGTTTTGAGTTCACTCTGATATCATTTGGTATGAGAGCTAGCTCAACCCTAGTAATATATTAAGATTTCCTAGCAAATAGTTGTTCAGATGTTAGGTTTATTTTAGCACGATGCTCATCTAATGTCCAGGCAAGAGGGATGAACTCCATCTTTGAAATTTATCTTAGGAGTTTGATGGGGAAGGAAATTTTCAATGGGATCCGGGTTCTATCAGTAAAGAAGATGTCTGTCCTGAGTCGTTGCAAGAGAGAGTGGCATAACCTGCTACAAATTTTATACTAGAGTTGATTTCACCTCACATACTTGTTTATCAACTATATTTCGTTGAGCACGAGAAGTGGAAGAAGCAGGTTTCAGACTTAAGAGCTCGAGATTTACATTGTGGAAACCTAGATATATATGTAGCTCCAGCTCAGAAGATGACAAAAAAAGGATGCATATTTATTCTATCAAAACGTGTTGCAAAATGACGTCTAAAAGATCAACCTGCCACGAGACTACAATGTTTCCACTACGATCAATGTTGCAGACCTGACTTCGTACTATAAGGACCTCAAAGCTTCAACAAATGAAGTCAAAGCTCCCCCCAACCTGAGAGATTGATGCGGGAGCTTAATAGGACGCAGTATTGTAGCTATTACAGTACTGCGATCCAGTCTTTCTACCTTTCCTGATTGACCATTTCACTTTCTATTACTTTCCTTGCCCACCTCCCTTTCGTATCCTAGCCTTTTCCTATTAAATTACCTTCCCTTTTTATTTTCTTTCCTCTCCTACGACCTTCCATTCATATCTACTAGCTTCTATTATATATATGCATTGTGTGCTTGTTTAGAAGGAGGGATTTTGATTGTTTCTGATTTCAGATTGTGGTCTATAAGATGTTTTCCCCTTGTACGGGATGTATTCGATGACAAGAAAGTGTTTCGGCTATAACTCGTCCTAGGCAGTGATTATCTCCTTTTATTCCTTTGTTGTTACTGCCAACTATGTCGACTCCTTCTGTGTTGATGTTTGACGCTTCCAGCAGCTGTCCTGCTGCAGCCAGCTAGGCCAACACTGTCCCTACCCTTGTCCAGACTGTCGTCGTCGTCATTCGGTAACTATCAACCCTTCAGGTTGCTATCCAGATTGCGTCGTCATCTTCAGGTCATTGTCCACCCTTCAGGTTGATGCCCGACCACCGTCATAATCTTTCAGTCAATGTCCACTCTTCAGATTGTTGTCCAGACTGTCGTCGTCGGCTTCCAGTTGCGGCCCACCATCCACTACACCTTCCAGCAGGCAGCTGACCATCCCTGCTCCCATCCCACAGATTGCTGCCCATTCTTGGTCCTTCCAACAGGCTGTCGAACCTCCCTGATCCCTGCTAACAAGTCGCCCCCCGATCTACACTGCTCCATCCAGCAAATCACCAACCATCCCTGCCCTTCTTGTAGGTCGTCCATCGCCCCCTTTTGTCCCTTCAGCACCGTCATCACCTGTTGTCAGCTACAACCAGCCTTATAGCAGCATCCTTTCCATCGTACGGATCTGCCACACTCCTATAGAGAGGTTCGTCTATGTGTTTTGCATTGTTTCTTCATTAATTGTGGGACATCATTGTCCCTTGCTATTTGCATGTTTGTGTTGTTTTATTGTTGTTGTAACCGTTTGGCTTCAACAATAATATTTGTTGTTAGATTGTGATTTGGATTATGTTTGGTATCACTCGTGTTCCCTCTAAAAAGGCAATCTGTGCGACAAATAGAAAATTTTGTGTGTCAACCATCTCAAGCCCCAATTACTCCACTACTTGAATGGAGATGAAGTTATGGGTGGCACCACTACTCCTCTTCGATTTATCCCCGAAATTTCATAGTGCAATTCAATGTGAACCCCATCACCAACATCAATGAGATTTCAACAACATAGTGAGGGTGTTCCTCCACCACAATTTTCTTTGTTTCTTCGTCCTCTGCCACCTTGTCACATACTGTGAGGACCTACAAGATTTGATCTTGCAACGATGACCTAGAGCAAACTTTTCATCACACTAAAAACATAACTTCTTGACTCACTTCTCTCAAATCTCTGTCTTTGTATGACATTTGAATGTGATTTTAGGTCGCAGCCCATTATTCTTGTCCCGTGCAGTCTCCCTCGGGTATCCCAAGGCTTGAGTTTTTGGTATTATCATGGTTGTAGAATACAGAATTTTTGGTTTTAACCCCCCTCATGAAGTTTTCTTCTAATATTGCTTCCAATATTCCTTTCAAACAATCGTACAACATCTCATATTTCTCTCTATAATCCATTATGAACTCATCTTGGACCAATGCGAAAAAGTACTCACGTAAATCCCCTTCCTGCATTGTTCTGAAATGCTCCAACAATCGATCCTTAAATTCTTCTCATTTTATGGATGGTTGGCTTTGTTCTCTACATTGAAACCACACTAGAGCATTCTCTACCAAACATAGGACCGTTGTCGTTAATTTCACTTCCTCAATCAGCCCATTAATAGTAAAATATCTCTCCACGCGATAAATCGAACCATAAGCAGCCTCTTCTTCAAAGATTGGTATCTTCAACTTTCTTATGTGAGTCTCCTCCCTAATTGTATTAACCCAAGCTCGTTCCACATATGAAGCGGTAGTTGGTTTTTCTTCCTTGGCCTATGTTGTTTTTCCTTATTCCATAAGTTTAGCTCTCCCCATAATCGACTTGTCCATCCCCATAGACTCTTGAATAGACTTCCGCACGAAAGGCTATCAATGTTGCCAAAGTAAAAGGCACCAGCACGGTTGGATGCATCCCTCGGCCAGGGTCTCACCCATCATGGTTCCTTGTTCTAGGCCAAACTCCTTTTATCAATTTTTCTAGACCCAAATCGCACATAGTCGCCTCATTTTGTGTGTTGTAGCTAAATCTTATCTATCTAATGTCACACGAGCCAATTGCTCTCTCCAATGCGCGTGTCGCTCGATCCCATCCATCTAATGCCGCTCAAGCCCAATCCACATGTTGTCGCTCGATCCCGCGGCCCCAAATCCACCGACAACAAAGACGTTACCCCATCCATTGGCGCTAGCATTTTTGCCCACGTCGACACTGTCACAGGCGGCAGAGGCTGGAGTGAAACTCCACAAACCTTTTCATCATTTCTTACAAGGTCGTGAATTGCCCCTCCATGGATGAGAAAAGCTCCTCCATTCTCGATTTGGGTTAATTCAACTCTCCCTCGAATTTTTCCTCCAAAGCATCTTGGCCGCCATTACTCCAAGGCTTGGATACAAATTTGATAGAAACAAGACAAGTTTCCACAAAGATAAGGGCAAAATAAAATAACAAAATTCCAAATATATAAAAATAGACCTACAATTCGAGAGGTAGGCAATCCTCTCGCAAACCCTAAATACTAAAATTAGAGATAACAATCACATACTATAACCATAATCATATTAAGCCTTATTTATACCAAACAATAGTAACTAACAAATGACAGAATTGTCTTTTTTTAGTCTTGCGCCTAAAATAAGTTTTCAAATTATTTAGCAGATTTGATGTGGGTTTGGAGTGACCACTCGACTTAGTGGGGCACAAGAAAAAAAGGGTTGTAACCGCCGGTCTAACATATTGCTTATTTTTCTAGTGCCCTATCAAATTATATTTTAGAGTAAAAAACCATTTACATCTCATTTATTTCTTTACTTAACAAATTCTCATATTTTGTTTTCTTTAAGGACTTTCATTTCTTCTCCCATAACATTCTTCCAATTCATATTGTGTATTATTCTAAAGATAGAAATTATATGCATAATAATAAAAAAGATTGGTGATTATGACAAAGATTTTGTATGATTAAATTAAGATTTTGTATGATCAAATTAAAAAAAATTTAGCGCAATTTTTTTTTTATTAATAGATTCAATAGTTTCCTTAACATATTCCATAACAAGCATTTATTTGTTTGATTAGACTTACGTAAAATGATGTCATTTCTTTTTAGTAAATCGATAATGGCTAAGTAAAAAGTGGCTATGATATAGACTAATTTGGGAAGAGTTGTCTAGTTAAAAGATAGAGTAATTTGTTGTGATAAAAGATAAGAAAAGACAGCCTAGCAAAAAAAAAAACAAAAAACTTGAGATTAATATTTTTAAAGGAAAAATGATAATAAAATAATTATAATTTCATTGAAAGCAAAGTTATGGTACAAACGCCTTTTTGTGGTAGTGTATGTACCCTTCATAGCATCAAACTCCTCCTAATCATTTATTGTTATTATTTTCATGGAAGAATATGAGGAGATGACTAAAGTACTCTTTGACATTTATCCAAGCTAACTCTTTTAACTTCAACACTAAATGAATTTTTTATCATATTGAAAAAGATAGGAAAGATGGTTCTTAGATAGCAACTAGGTATAATCATCGATAAATAATGCAAATTATCAAGCCCTTGTGACATTAAGTGTAAAGGAAGGCTCTTTATAAATCACTATAAGAATGAAAAGGGCATAAAGGTTCTTGTGCCACTCAAAGAAAAATCTATATATTTGTGCTTTGATAATTCACAAATATCAAAGTAAAATCCTTTATTAATTTATCAAAATAATGAAGAAAGCATGGTTTTAAGAACAATTAAAAATAGTGGGTCAAAGGATTAAGTATTGAAGACACTTTTTTCGTTGGATTAAAGGTTTTTGAGGAAAAATATAACATTAAAGGTCGTTGCTTCTTTTATTATTAAATTCCTTGGAGTGGTAGAAACCAACCACTTTTTTAGCAAACCAAAACATCCTCCTCATGCCCTATTCCTGATAGACACAATATGAACTATAAAACACAAAACTGCATTGGGAAATTGGAATCTTTATTTAACTTTTAAATAGATAATAAGTTGAAAATTAATTTTAATACATGTGGAATTTTTTTAAGTATGAGAGTTTTTTTTTTTATAAAATATCTTTTTGATTCAATGATATTTTTTTATTGTTAAGACAAGGAATATGAAATCAATTTATGAGATGAGCTAGTTAAAAAATTTATAGCTTCTGAATCTGTAATTCGGAAGTGAGAAATATGCACCACTGACTTAAAAGGCATGAGACCAAAATGTAATACATAAAAATACTAGAATGCAAATATCTGCTATAGACAGTTTTTACAGGTGCTTCTAACAGGCCTTCCGAATTTCTCTATCGAAAGCTCAATTTTCTTCTTTTTCTTTAAGAAATTATAACCAACTGCGATCACTTTAGATTGTTCTTTTCAATCAATCAGTATGCTATGAATATTTTGCAACTCTCCTGTTGGATTCAGAATGCATCATTAAATTTTAAGAGAAATTAAAGAATAATGATATATTGGTATTTTCGTTATTATTTGTGATGAGATAAATTGTGATTCTATTCATAGAAAAAAACAAAGAAAAGTAATGTGATGATTCATTGATGAAGGCTCACTGATGGGACAAATTTTAAACAATGCAATAATGAAAGCTACAACAATGAGAAATGTTTACAGCAATACAGAGATAAATGCTACAATTACAAAAACAGGGAAAAAAGAAAAAGAAGGTAGCAATGAAGGTAATATGAATGTCGCAATGCAACAATGAATGTGGAAAATACAATAAAGAGGAAAAGCTTATGGTTTGATAGTATGAAAAAAATTAGAAATAATTGGTAAATTATTTCATTCTAACATTCTTGTACTATTCATACAATCTTATAACAATTAATATGAGCATATAAACCTGAAACTAATAATTCTACAATGACTACAATAATTCCTGGATAAGTAGGTGGCAGGGATCTCACGGATTAAGAGAAGGAAGAATAAAAAAAAGTATCTCCCAGTTGATGAAAATTATTCAGGTGTTTCACAAAATTTAATATCATTTAACTCTAAAACAAACAAAATAAAGGTGGCTTCCAAAATCATTTCTCACCTCTATGAAGATGAGTTTCAAAATTGGGAACTCAATATCATCTTTTATATACCCAAAAAGAAGCTGAAACTGAAACTTAATTCCAATCAATTCCAAATAGTTATGTTGAAATAAACAAGCCATTAAGATGCATAGCTTATTGAGTAATTTAATATAAGAACTAAAACGTATGGAAGAACAGATTTAGGGACTAAAAGAATCAAAACAATTAAGAAGAAAGGAAAGAACGAAAAGAACAAAAAAGAATTACATCAAATCATTAAAAAAATAGACAAAAAGAAAATTTTTCTTGAAACAATCAAAAAAGCATAAAATTAATATTCCTTAACAAAATCCAATGGTAATCAGGTTAAAACCGATTCAATCTTCAAAACAAGATTTTTGATATCACATATTACAGAATCAAATGCCACAAGAAAACTTTTTGCTCCTTCCTCTACAATGTTGAGTACAATCATCAAATACTTAAAAAGTGGCCATACTTCAACAACTCTTCTTTTAATATAACTAATTAGAGTTCCAACAGACTTAGTTGAGGCATGGAAGGGTTAAAAAATAAAACACAGAAGAAACTAATCTCCTCCCACGGTCACTATTTTTCTATACTCGTCTTTTGGATATGTTCTTGTGCGATTAATCTGAAAAATCCTCAAAATAATAGAGTGCATCACTCTATTCTTTAAAGCATCAAGTCTCCAAAAGTGCTCCCCTGCTTGCATCCACAAAATATGCCAAATATCTAACACCTTAAGACAAGATGTAAAGCACTTTCTAGCTCACCCCAGTATATGTTTTTAAAGGCCCTTGACAAAAACTCAACACGATTGACATGCACTGGCATATATCAAACAAAATATAAGCCAAACTAATCAAGTTACACAAATCAATTTTCTTTTAGATTCTTACCTTATACTTAATCACTCTTTCAATATATTCACTAGCATATTTACATTGTGCTAATTGAATCACCACAAACATTTCCTTCTAATTAAAATTAATTTAGTATAGCAACTTACTATTTGCTAAAGATCGTCTAAATTATTTGTACTATAAGCATGAAATTTTTTTTTATGTTTTGATAAATGTCATGTCATATGTATATATTCTTCGTTGATACTATTTTAACAAGAAAATTAATATCGACACATGGTTAAGCCCTTCTGAAGAATTTGAAAACTACTTCATTATGACATCAACATTAATATCAAACTACCAAAAATTCAACGACTTCTCATTTTTTGCGAATCAAATTAATGATATCTTAATAAGAGTTTTGCATTGCTTTAGATGATAACAAAAAAAATTTCTTTGCCAATTAGACTTGCATTTGTTCTTTCCTATTTCCAATGTGATCTTGTATATAGTGCATTCAGTAACACTTGAGTTACTAGCATGAGCAAAGATGGTACTAGACAAATCAACTATCAATACACCTCAATTTGCAAGACCCAAGTTCAAGTATCCATTATTTTGGGCATTAATACAAAAAAGATAAATCACTTATCAACAAATTATAAAATATAAATATAGTTAGATTAAGTCTCTGTAGGACTACTAATCACCTGACTAATTTCTGACATTAACAAGAAAAAAATACAGGAAACTAAACAATGGCTGATAGCTCCTCTTTTAATCATACAAAAATAACAAGTAACCTGCATCAAACCTCCCTGAGGATTAACAGTGTTGGATGAGAATGCAGGGGTGCCCTTGGGAAATACACCTGCAAAAGGTATTTCAAAGGGTCAAGCTTAATCGTATTCATTGCTGATATCGATATGAAAAATATCAACAAAATAGATTTGTACTTATTCACCGAACAACGGAGATATTATTTCAAAATTTTCTAAAACTCTCCCTCAAATTAGGGCATATATATTTGTTAGATTTAACTTATCATATAAAAAAAATATGAAAGAGGACCTACAACATTGGTGAAGATAGCAATCACTTCTTAAAAACTGGAAAAATGATGAGTAAATCTTTTAGAAAACACGGCATCATTTACGAAGTGACAAACAAACTGAATGTGTTCTTTCATAAAACACATCACAAGCAATACACAGGATTGCACGGTTTTACATGTAGAAGAAGCAATGGCTCCATATTATGCTTCAATACTAGATCTAGCTACAATGATTTTCCTTGTACTCTTCTAAGATTACCTTCCACAAAAATACAAGTTAATATTATTATATCATCAATAAACCTAGCATAATAGGCATTAGTGAATGCTTTCTTTTTTAAGTGCTCCCTCTAAGCATACAGCATCACTTTCCCATGAGACTTCTTGATCTATATAAAGAATGTATTTTCATGAAAGGTATACAAACATTTGGTTGGGGATCATAAATTTATATTTCTTCTAAGTTTGAGAGTAAAAGAGGAATATAAAATGAGTGGCATAGGGAGAAAGTTTGCCATGTAAACCAATCATAAACAGAGGAAAGGCAACCAAACACCCATGACATAAAGAAAAAATAAGCAGCTTGGGAGAAAGAATCTTAATTGATAATTAATTGTTGAGAGTGTAGAGGAGACGAAATAAATAAGATACCAGATGGATGGGACTACATATCTCTAAAGTTGGTGAGGACATTCATGTGAAACATGAGTGTTCTAGTAAGGCGCCGACAATGTCTGCATTGTATAACTTCTGTTTATTAAGAGGATATGAGCATAACGAAGAATATTACTTTAGAAGAAAAAAAATTTTAATTGAATTACTATGTGTTCTAAAGTATTATCAATGTGCAAAACAATCAAATAAGCTAAAAATTGAACTTAATGCATCAAGAATTTATAATCAATATGTCAATAAATACACCCAAGTAACATTAGAATAATCATCAATAACCATACCAAAATAGCAAAATTTGAGTAAAAAAAGAAAAAAACTCTAAATATAAAAATGAACTAACTCAAAATGAGGAAAATAATGACTATCAGTAGATGACGAAAATGACAATAATTTTACTCAATTCACAAGTAGAATATTCAAATTTAAAAGGAAGGGCAGTGACAAATTCCTGAAGTAAAGAAGGCGGAGGATGGCTCAAGTAACGGTGCCATTGTTAAGGAGTGATAGTAGAGCAAAGGGTAAAAGAAGTGTCAATAGCTAAGTAGTAAATGCCTCCAGATTCAGCACAGGAACCAATCAACTCCTTCAAGCTAAGATACGAAATAAAATAATCAAAATGATAACAAAAAGTTGAACGAACAATTGTTAGTTGTCAAGAGAATGCATAGATGGAAAATTTACTAGATGCAAGGGAACTTATAATGCACTTGATAGAGTAAAGTTTTGATAAGGACGGGCTAGTGCCTTTTCCATATATAGAGGATGGTGAACCATCGGCATCAATGATAGGTAACAAAAGAGGTATGTGTAATAAAGAAAGTAATTGTCAATTACCTCTTATGTGGGAAAATGCTTCCAAGTCCAAACCATATGATGTATTAGCAGAGGCAGCAATGATATAGCTTGAACAAGAGATGGCCAAAATATTGCAAGAGAGGCCATTGTTTATTGAAGTAATTGATCGTATTCAACTTTGAGAGATGGTAAAAGAGCAAGAACTAAATCAAGGCAATAAAACAAAATAATTCATGGATGCATGTGAGTGGCTAAAAATTAATCATATTTGTCCCAACATCATTCAAGAGGCTGATTAGCATGGTTGTAATATATAAATAGGATTTTATAATTACCACTTGTTCATCCTTCCCAACCATATACCCCTCTCCTGTATTAAGAACTAGTAGCAAGGGTAAAGTGATCATGGGTTAAAGAAGAACTTGATAGCTAGGTGATGCAAAGAACATGAGATAGAGTGGTAGCATTGCCCGGCATGATAGAGTCGGCCATTAGTTGAGATTGTGTAACATAAAGAGGAGGGCGAAGATGAATAAAAAATTGTAATCAGAAATTCTTCATTTCATTTTTTTTAAGAATAAGATCAATAATGAAGGGAAGATAAGTGACATTTCATCCCATTTCGCTCTCAAGGTGCTATAGTATTATTGAATTGGCAGGTCATTTTGTTGGAGGGAAAAAATGATAGAACAGAGAGCCTGGAACATAAAGATATTATTGTCTTGAATGAGTTGGAATAGAGAAAGCCCAAGTTGTTTTTAGCGTTCTTGAAATATAATTAATAGAAGCAATGAATGGTTCACAACCATTAAAGGAGTCATATTAGAATAACATAATCAAAAGCTTCCATTTTAAGTATCACGACCCTGCCTAGAGTTTGGAGTAAACTAAGTCATATACAGACGGTCGGACAATGGAAACTAATTTTTTTTATATTCATTTTCTATAACTAATATTTAATAAAGTAAAGAGCCACTAGAGAAAATAAATTAAAGCAATACCATTAAATTTATCTCATTTTTGGTTGCCCGCATTTGCTATAAACTATTTCTCTTAATTGTTCATCTTTCTATCAAATACCTAAACATGAAATGTCAACTTAAATTCATAGTATGATAACAAAAACCAATAAATACTCATACTCCAAAATTATAGTTCACAATGAAGACAAAATAACATCATGTCAATTAAACTTTATGTAAATTAATCTAACATTTGAAGGTTTATACTATTTAATATAATCATTCAAGGTAATTCACTATGTCTTACAGTATCGTTTACATATCAATATATTTTTAATCTGTATATAATCATTACATGAGCAGCGTTTAAACTTGTACCAAAGAGTACCATCAATATTAATATCATTTTTTTCATTTACGTGGACGGGTACCTATTACCATAAATGAATGAACTCCATCAAAGTCAAACATGCACATGCAAACATAC
Source organism: Phalaenopsis aphrodite (assembly GCA_003013225.1). Classification (NCBI taxonomy): domain Eukaryota; kingdom Viridiplantae; phylum Streptophyta; class Magnoliopsida; order Asparagales; family Orchidaceae; genus Phalaenopsis; species Phalaenopsis aphrodite. Next base: position 985,461 of record NEWO01000118.1, read on the forward strand.
TATAACATTCAATATCTAATAATGATCATTTCATTCTCATGTATAGCAGTCAATATGCTTGTATAATATTCAATATTTATGATAATTAATAAATATTGAGTACGCATATCATTTTTACACCATAAACAAAAATTCAATAGAATCATAAATCATGGGTATGCAATGCATAAATATAACTAGTAACATTAAATACATTTAGTCGAGAAGAAGCAAGGTGTTATTATAGCATATGAACATGAGTACTCACCTCAATCATTGATGACTCACATGCTAATTCTTCTCCCAACCTATCTCCAATGAAATCTATAATTAAAATGTATAAGGGATTAAAAAGTTATTTTATAATCTTACTAAATTGCCTTTATTTTATCTTTAATGTATTATATAAATCATTAATTTATTTTAAATCAATAATTTATTTTTCAAATCTTCTCATTATTAGTTACTATTAATTTTATCCTATGATTCTTATCAATATTTAGAATTCTATCACGTCAATTTTTTTAACAATTTTTTAAGTAATATGAAAATTAACCTTAATTAACTTTAATTATTGAGTCCTTAAAATTTAAATTATCTTTATAAATTTAGTTTTAATGAATTTCATTATTATGATATAACAACATAATCAAAATATTGTTCTAACCTCACAATTGAAGCCTTCTTGCCACTAAGCATCTTAAACACGTATGAAAAACTATACATGAAGCACCACAATTGGCCTCTCCACAAACTGAGCTCTTGGTTGAGCTAAAAAGTCTCTCTTATGCCCTTGCAAAATTGTCAGATGGTCTACCCCTTTGCACTCAACTGCTCAAAAATGAAAGATACTTGACACAAAACCTAAGAAATCCTTAAGGCATGATCATGTGTCCTTCAGTTTTTCTTCCTCCTTCACTTAGTCGCACAAGTACAACGTCCTAGGCCTCGCACTCGATCAATGCTTGCGTGCTCTCCCTACTCGAATACTTTTTTCTGCAATCGAAGCCATGCCCTGCCCTCCATCTTCGTATTCATTCAATTCCACGCACCAAGATTCATCTAACGTATTCCTCCTTTCCACGTCGAACCAACTTCAAACCCGCAATCAACTACTCTTGTGCAGGAACATTGATTTCCTGCTAGTTAAAGCCCTTTGTCTCCACCTACACATAGTACGGTGCATCGGTTGCTCGACAAAACCCCTCCAGTCTTCTTTGTCGTCTTTGACCGCATCTCCTCCTTCACCAGAAGAAATCAATTGGAGCTCCGCAAGTGCATTTGAGGCTCTCAAGTTCCCTCGCATTTGTGGCCAGAGTCGGCGCCGCTTCTTCCTTGGTTTCATCCGTCGCAGGCAAGTTTTCTCTTCCTTATCCTTCTCTCGCTCAATTTCTGATCTTTGCTTTGCTCCTTTAGTTTCCTCTCCCAATCTCCTCCCGTCTCCTCTTAAAATGTGGCACGAACCCTCTCCTACTCGATAAGACTCTCTTCTGCTTGATATGACTCTCTGATTAATATGACCCATGACATTAATATAGGTCGTTACATTAAGGGTCTGAGGTTTCATTGTAATCTAAAGGAATATCAAAATTAAATAGTTAATCAAGTTATTCAACCAGAAGGTGAAAAGCGCTCAAACAAGAAATTTGATGTCATTAAATTTGTTATTTGAGGAAGGCCCTGCCTTGATAAGAGGAGAATAGAAGCCATGAGACCAAGAAAGGATGTACCAAGATTTTAAAAGATACTTAAATCATACAATAAGAAAATACCAAAAGTGAAGTAATACTTGATTTTAGATAGCCCATAAAATAAGCTAGCAAAGGACGAACAATTAAGAAGCAATGAATGGTTGCATTTGAGAGTGAGATAATTGGGATTAGCTAACAAATATGTTGGAAAGTGTGCACTTAAGTGAATGTGATAGTGCAAAGCACCAAGGTAAGCCACTGGCATGTGGGGATGTAGAGATGCACATGCAAGAATGTAAATAATGACCCATAGCCATGGAGTACGGAGACAGAGATGGACACATACGCAGACATGTAATGAAAAATGGATGATACGAGACGGGAGAGGTAGAGAGGATGGCTAAAGCTTAATGTCACTCTGATACAACATCATCAAAGTGAATTGGTTGATCTTATTCATCGAACAACAGTGTCAATGTATAGTTATGTAAAATGAATACAACAGGGAAAAAAATAATTATAATTAAAAATAAATGAAAGTATACTTTCCCAAAATATATATATAATCTACTTATATAGCAATTTCTTAATAATATTCTAATTGATAAAACATTCTAACAACTGGCAGAAGACGATCATTAAGATTGCTAAGTCATAAAGGTGACAAGAAGGTTACAAGTAGCATAAAATTGCAACCAATAAAATAACCAAAATCATGTGCACCAGCAGGCATCCTTTGAATGAGGAATATAGAAAAAAGACCAACATTTTCAGTGTAATTGATCATAACATTACCTTGTGCTTGTATGGCTATATGGAAGCCCAACATTTGAATGGAAAAGAATTGATTCCTTCAAAAAATTCTTTATGGTATCAGAGCCAAAACCTAGCTCTTGTGCGTGAGTTATGACTTACCAGTTCGAGCGTGGAGGAGCAACATTGTGTTAGGCGATGCAGAAGAAGGCAGTGTGCAACAGAAACCGGGAGGAAGTCGATTCTGGCGAGGTTTCAGACGCAAGGAGGGTACGGTTCTACGTGTGGGATTAATTGCGAGAGGAAATAGAGGTTCGAACAACTTTGTAGCTACATGCAAGATTAAGTGATGGGAAGGAGACTAGAGCTAGCTTCGGCTTCGAGCGCAGGAGCTATCCTTGTATTTCTCGAGCTCAGGAGCAAACGAGGGAGCAAAGGAAGAAGGGAGTTTCTGGGCCTGTGTTGTGTTCGAAGGTTTTAGTGTGCTTTGATCTCGTATTAGCCGTTGTTTCCATGCGAGCGAAGAGGAGATGAACTGCGTTCCTGAGGTTCCTGTTATGGCGCATAGAGAAGAGAAGAAACTGTAGTGTCGTAGGTCTCCGTATATAGTGATTCTTTTGTTTGCTACTAAGCAAAGGGGAACTGCAGACTCTTGCATGTGTAGGTACATGCAGAGAGCAACACCTTAAGTTGTCGTCGCAGCTGGGAAATAGGAGAAAGTTTTGACTTCTCTATGTCGCCCGAGGTAAGAAACTGGAGGGGACCCGAGTGGAACAGAAACTAGCAAGGGTTTCAAATTGGGCATACAAAAATTAAGAATGTCAACATATGAAGACAATGCATAAGGTAAAGAATTAGAGCTTCTGGGGAAAAAGATCTGAAGTTCTGACGGTCTTGGTAAGGCTCATATAGGCAGCTAGTATCTCGACACAAGTCACTAGCTCAGCAAGTGTTCCAGCTCAGTCAAGTGGACTTCCAAGAATGCAAGCACCTTTGGCTGCCTCGAGCTCAGGTAAGATAGGAGCTCAGGGGAAGGCCCGCGGATGCTAAAACTGTGGAGAAGTGGGACATTTGAGCAAGGCATATTCAAAGCCAACTAATGACAGAGAGAGAGACAGGTGGATGTGGACAGTCTAGAGCTTGTGGTCGTATCCGTGGAGGCCAAAGAGGTGGAAGAGGGGACTACCGGAAAAATTTGATGGTAGTAGAGGACGAGAGAGAGATAGGTGTGGTATTTACTGATAAGGATCATGAGCTCCTTGAGATGTTGAAGAGAAAGCGGAGAGCGTCAGATGATAGGACTAAGGATGCATCCACCTCATCGTCATTCAATGGCAACACAACTACTTATGCTCACTCATCCAAAGGTACACGTGATACAAATGCTCTTGCCTCTATATCAACCACAAAAACACTAAAATGGATAGTAGATTTTGTTGCATCTCGATATGTGATAGGTAACGATATGAAGTTCTCTTCTTATACTCATCTAGCAGTTCCATAGAGCATTCAAACTGCTAAGGGTACAACACAACTTGTGAATGGTGACGGTACAGTGAGGGGAACTGGTTCTATGGTTTTGTCTAATGCTTTGCATGCTCCCGCATTTTCCGTGAATCTTTTATCCATTAGTGTCATTATTCTTCAAGTAATTTGTGTTGTTTCATTGATATTTTTAAGGTGATCTTTCAAGAGGAGACTGCCCGAAGACTTGAGATTGGCACATGGCATAGTGGACTCTGGTACTTAGATAGAGAGGGGATGGACTCAGCATTGGCATCCATGGATGAGAATGCTGGAGCAGGAAGATTTGAGAAGTGTGTGGAAAATGTATTGTTGTTACATCACAGACGCATGTACACTCTTCATTCAGTCTATTGAGTCATTTATACTCATCGTTGTATGAAAAGGCAAACAAGGTGAAACTGGTGTGTGATGCTTGTGAGCTTGGCAAGCTTACTAAAAGCTCTTATGTCAGTTATGGGAATAAAAGCTCTGACGTGTTTGATTTGATACATTCGGATGTATGAGGACCTTGTTCCACAACTTTGATGAATGGTTGTAGATATTTTATGACGTTCATTAATTTTTGTTCTCGTTTTACTTGGCTATATCTGAAGAGGAATAAAAGTGATGTACTTACTTTAAAGTATTTCATAGAACGATTCAGACTAAATACGATGCAGTAGTGAAGGTATTAATCTTTGATAATGGAACAGAGAATACCAATAAGGCGATTGAGGAGTAATTGTTAGCCCAAGGGATACAAAATCAAACTACATTCCCAAACACACCAGCACAGAATGGATTAGCAGAAAAGAAGAATCGACATCTTCTAGAGGTAGTCAGGAGCATGATGATGGCAATGAATGTCCCACAGCATTTATGGGGCAAGCAATATTGACAGTCGCTCAATTGATTAACAGGATGTCTTCAAGCGTGCTGGTGTAAAGTCTCCTTATCAGAAATTGAAAGGAGACAACAGTGAGATCCTTCCATTGAAGGTATTTGAATGTTTATATTTTGTGAAAGACAGTAAACTATGTGTAAAGAAATTGGATCCCAGAGCTCTGAAATGTGTTTTTGATGGTTATTCTACTACTCAAAAGGGTTATGTCTGTTGAAGCTTGATTGAGAAGAGACTATTTGTGAGTTTGGATGTGTCATTCAGAGAGTTTGAACCATACTACACTCTAGAGGTGAATTCACCCTTCGGTGACTTAACGAACATTGAAGATATGAGGCAAGAGAGTGAGTAGTAGCGGTGATGGAGTGGTGCAAATGGGATCAATGACATGTCCTGTGATGTGGGATGAATCAACTAAGGTGACGGAAATTGAGGAAATTGAACCCAGAGGTGGTGTGATTCAGGCTGACGGTGAGCTAAGGGCATACACAAATGAAGAAGCAAATTGAGGGAAGAGAGTCAGTTGTGCCAACAAGTCCCTTGTCCCGGTCTTCTCCAACTCTTGAGACACCTACACAATCCACCTTTGATTCAAAAACTCCATGTGATATTATTCCTCCTCCGTCCATTCCTAACCCCCCAACATTAAGGAGGACCTCCCGCAGCAATGCGTGACAAACTCGTGATCGTTTGGGGTGAGAACTTGACATTGTGAAATTTATTTATTATTCTAACATCTCACCTTGCATCATTGGGCCCTGCCTCTAAACCAAAGTGTTGGTAGGTAGCTAAAGACGATCAAAAGTGAAAGGCTACCATGCAATAGGAACTTGGTGCTCTCAAGAAGAATAAGACGTGAGGGCTCGCGTTGCTACCAACACGAAAAAAAAAAACATTCGGGTACAAATGGGTCTTCAAAGTGAAGCGGACCTCAAAAGAAAAAAAATTGATTGCTATAAAGCACGATTGGTGGCTAAGAGTATAGTCAGACGTATCACGTCGACTATGAAAAGACATTTGCACCAGTGGCAAAGATGAGCATGGCCAGGACTCTCATCTCTCTGGCCGTGAATGGTGGATGGAAATTACACCAACTGGATGTGAAGAATGTGTTTCTTCATAGGGAATCTGCTGGAAGATGTGTATATGGAGATACTCCCAGACTTCAGTACAAACCAAACAGTGGATAAGATATGTAGACTGAGGAAGTCACTATACGGTTTGAAATAGTCTCTTCGAGCTTGGTTTGACAGGTTCAGGAGAGCAATGGTAGGCATGGGCTACCAACAGATAAATGCCGACCACATAATGGTTGTTCGATGAAAAAGTGGTCACACCACGATACTTACCATGTATATGGATGATATGATATTCACTGGTGATGATAAGAAAGAGAGAGAGATTGTGTTGCTAAAGACAAGATTAGGCAAAGAGTTTGAGATGAAGAACTTGGGATAGCTTAAATATTTCCTTGGAATTGAGGTGGCTCGTGGAGCAGAGGGGATTGTCCTATCTCAGAAGAAGTATGTGTTAGATTTGCTCAAAAAGATAGACATATTGGAATGCAAGTCTGAAATTTCACCAATTGATCAGGAGGAAAAGTTGAGTGCAAAGGCAGGAAAGTAAGTTGATTAAGAGAGGTACCAGAGGTCGGTAGGTCGTCTCATCTATCTGAGTCACAAGCGTTCGGACATATCATTTGCAGTAAGTGTTGTGAGTCGTAATATGCATGATCCTAGGAAGGGTCATGCAGACACAATGTATCAAATTTTGAGATACCTAAAAAGTACACCAGTGAAGCGGTTGATCTTCAAGAAGAATGGGCATGTAGACATGAGGGCTATTATAATGCTAACTGGGCAAGCTGTGCAGATGACAGAATATCCACCTCAAGATATTGTATGAGCAATCTGGTCTCTTGAAAGAGCAAGAAACAATTTGTAATAGCAAGGTCAACAACAGAGGCAAAGTACAAGTTCATGGCCTTAAGAGTTGTCGAGATGATGTGGTTAAAAGCCTTGTTGGTCGAGCTCAAGGTGGATCAAGGAACTCAACATTGCCAACAACCCGATGCAACACGTAGAACCAAACATGAGGAGATTGATAGATTCTTCACAAAAAAACATGTAGCCACTGAAGAGCAATTGGCTGACTGCCTCACTAAAGGACTTAGTTCAATATATTTGTCTAGATTATGTAACAAGATGGGCTTAGTGGATATCTATTGCCCATCTTGAGTGGGGGTGTTGAGATTTGTATCTTATTGTTGAGGGTCTAATTGTAAATAGAAATTATAGAAGTCAATGGGTTATTTGTATAAGATTTTGTATGGCTCTATAGAAGCCCAACTCTTAAATGGAAAAAAATGATTCCTTCAAAAAATTCATTAGTAGCATAAGAAACATTAAAAATTGCTAAACCTGGAAGGTGAAGAACAAAAGCTGCAATTAGCATAAAATGGAAATCAATACCAGCTTCACCAAAATTATGTGCACCATCACCGGAGGCGAGCACATCCACCAAGTGAGGAGGAAGAGAAGATGGAAGATGCCTTTGATCCCCAGTTATTCTAAGTCCTGAGAAAGTTGTTCACAATAGCTCTCAGAACACGTACCTTATTAGTGTTTACAGAAAGGAGAAAAGGTAAGCTAATGGATGGAAAGCAGCAAGGTCACTTGAGGTATCCTATAATGGCGAGGTGGATATAACAACTGAAAGTAATACCTTCGCCAAAATTTACAGCAGCTCTTAACTGCTTTTCCTGTTCTTGAATTTTGGCTGCTTGTACTTTGTCCAATGTAGGGACTAAGGTAGGCCCTTGACGAGAACCTAGTCCATAAGCTTTCCGAGCATCAGATATGACTTTTTCAGCAGTTTCACAAGCTGCACTAATCATATCAATTCTAGCCTGTAAAATTTTGCACGGTAATGATGATAAAACTGAAGATTCAGTAATTTCAGACATGTTAGAATGAAGGTAATTTAAATCACATGCCTTCAATTTCTCCATTTGTGCTGGAATTGGAAGATTTCCCATCCCCGACAATAACTGCTCCCTTTTGGCATTATCTTCATCTTCCATCTCTGGCAATAACTTTGATGATAACATGATAGGAAGTACTGCAGGAAAAAATTTTCTTGAGGTCAGGATCAACTACACTTGCATAATAGGTGGGCATTCATCCTGAAACTAGCCATTCGAGCAAACAAGAAGGTATCAAAATTTGTTTAAGAGAAGGAAAATTTACTTGGGTACCACAAAATTTTTTTATGAATTTATATGTCTAACACCTAAAGTGACACCGAAGTTAACCCAAATCACAATAGAAAAACAAATATTATTACCGGAAGCAAATAGGTTGTTACAATCAAACGCACTTGAAAGAGAAAATACATCAAACGACGCGCAAACTCACATTAGGGCAGGTCTTGGGTGATCGTGATGACGGTTAGGGGGGCTTGGCGAGATGGAGGCAAGGTAGGGAAGAAGTTTACGGGCTATGGATAAGGAGCAGCAGTGATTATGGGTGGTTGAAACAGCAGCATAGCAAGGGACGGCGGTCCAAACGATGGCAGTTTGCTGTTTTGGACGGTCGGACAGTAGAAGAATAACAAAGGAGAGGTGTTGCAGCAATGGCAGCAAGATGGAATGAGGGGAACAACTGACCGGGTGGCTGGAACAGTAGAAAACAACAAGGACCTGCTATTTCTGAGCGGCTGCAGTGGCAGTGAAGGTGTGGAGCTGTGGGACAGCCAAAAAAGACTGTACTGGAGCTGCGGCAACGAGGAGGATGACTGCATGGCGAGGAACTGCAGAAAGAACAGCAAAAGAACTTGTTATCAAGGCAGCTTCAGCGAGGAGGAAACCGTGGTAGCGAATTGAGAGGGATGCAGGAAAAGATAGGGAGGATAATCACCACCAGGAAACCAAAATACAACAACAGCACCACATGGAACCCTAGGATACAACCCTCAGAAGGAAGAAGAAATGTCGGCGGCTGTCCTAATATAAACACACTAAAACTACAAACTTCAAATCAAGAAATCACATGAATAAGCCCATATAACTAGAATTGGATCCACTTATATAAAGGAGGCGCCAAACCTACATGGAAGAGTCGATCGGCCCTCCCGGGTCTATACCGGTTCGGTCAAGACGAATGAAATTGCAATAGAGGGAGCAGCTCCCTGTTACGAAGCGTAAGGTCGCAGTTACCCTCCACACTAGCGTATCTATCGAAATCTTTGTTTCCTCATAATAGTCAAGTCGGTCGAGATGAAGATACCATAAATGACATAATCTCCTAACAAATCAGTTATGTGGGCGTTGAAATTTCACAGCACATCTTAATGGAATAAATATCACTCTTCTTTTGGCACATTCTGAGCTGGATTTGCATATAGATGTAGGTTCCCTCAATATAACTCTTGAGCTCTTAAGTATAAAACTTTCTTCTTCCACTTCTCATACTCAACAGAATATAGCTAATAAAAAAGTATGTTAGGAGAAATCAATTGTGGGATGAAATTTGTAGCATGTTGCACTACTCTCACTGTCGGTCAACTTTTTGAAAATTGAAAAAAAAATTTGAAAATTAAATTAAAAAAAAAAAAGATAAAATTTTTTATTTTGAAAGTAGAGTATTTTAAATTTTTAAAAATGAGACCAAATGAATCTCATTCATCTAATAGTTTGCATAATTGTGTCCGATACCGTGAATCCTACACATTTTCAAAATGTAAGTGTATATCTCAGCGACAGACCCAATCCTGCAAACTAAGAGATTTGTGACCGACAAGTTCTCCTATAGAGTCAAGCCCCTATAATAAATTACATTACAAATGACGGGGTCACTTGGAAAAACTCTCGATAATAATCAGAGGTACTAGTCTTCAAGAATTCAAAGTTTAGGTTTTCACGGTATGATGTGGAAAAACAAGTGGGAGTGGCTCAAGTAGAAACATTTATTTTAGGAGTCCAAAGGAAGGAAATGATAGGGGATGTTACAGATCCTGAAGAAAAACCTCAACGACTTCCCAAACTATCCTAATGTGTGGCTAAGTTTTTGAAATGATATTATTTAGGTTTTTAATCCTGCCAATTTTATTATTTGGGACTTACATTTGCATAATATCTAATTATGCAAATAGCCCACAGAGATAAGAGGGTTTACGTCTTGTCACAAGATAACCTTGAAACCTAAGGCGAGTTAGGACTTGCGCTGCACAACATGGTTGTACAGGAGCCTAAAGAAGATGTGAGGATTTACATCACGTTGGGCAAGCTACCTCGAAGTCCTAAGGGTTGTTATTCAGAGTAGGAAAGAGATTGTTGAAGAAGATCCTCTTGCTGCTCGGTTTAAATTCTTCGTCGTGCTGCCCACGAAATTGCTCCAAGCTCCTCTTTGAAGTAGCAGTTCTAAAGTCTAAGGTTCAAAAGGTTGTACCATGTATGTTTCAAGGCTTTGGTTTTGTTGTCATTATAGGGGGGTTGAATTTGATTAGAGTGACACCAGTTAGGATCTCACGGTTCCCTTGTTCCGGTATCACTATTTTCTTTTGTATTTAATTAGTCTAAATGAGTTGTGAAACTCATTTAAATCAGGGAGATCTCGTTAGCAACTGTGGGTTACCTTCTCCGAGGGATTCTCGTAAATTTAAAAAGACGCGTTATGTTTTTTTTTTTGAAAATATTGTTTAATTTTGTAAAATGATTTTGATTTGAAAATGTTGTTGAATTTTTTAAAATTGATTTTTTTGGAGAGATCTCCAAGGGTAGCTCCCACGATCAATTAACGTTTTGACCACGTCCGAGTTTGCATCGCAAAGGCACACCGAAAAGTTGGTATGAGAATTTCATTCGACGAAAGATTACACATAAAAATGTGTCGATGTGCATAATAAAAAGTATGTCAATAGTCAAGTGTATTGAATATGTACGCTAATGCATTCACATATTTGACATTCAAGTTCAATTTCATCTTCAACATAAGAGTTAACTTCAATAAGTTTATAAAGAAAAATCCTAAATCAACCCAAATCGTCACTTACAGCGGCTCCAAAGCAATGCACAGAATCAGCCCAAATCGGCACCTACAATGGCTCCAAAACATTGCACAAAATCAGCCCAAATCGACACCTAAAGTGGCTCCAAAACAGTACACAAAATCAGCCCAAACCAGCACCGAAAGTGGCTCCAAAACAGTGATCAAAATCAGCTAAAACCGGCACCTACAGTGGCTACAAAACAGTGAACAAAATCAGCTCAAACCGGCACCTAAAGTGACTACAAAACAGTGACCAAAATCGGCTCAAACCGGCACCTACAGTGGCTCCAAAACAGTGCACAAAATCAGCTCAAATCGGCACCTAAAGTGGCTCCAAAATAGTGCACAAAATTAGCTCGAAACAGTCCTAAAACATTGCAAGAACTTCTCCAAAACCAATCCACAAAAGCACCCAAAAATCAGTGCCAAAAAAGTGGCAAATCTGCTCCAAAATCAGCCCACAAAATGCCCCAAATCAATGTTTTAAAGTTTCTGAATCAACACAAAATTGAACTCCAAAAAACAATTTTACAAGCCCCAAACGACTCTTAATTGTGCTCCAAATAACATCATGTAAGCCTAAAAACCAGTATTTGTAAGTTTGCAAAATCTTCACAAATAAGACTCCTCAAAATTTTTATTTTTTTTTTCGCAATAACAAATTCTAATACTTTCAAACTGTTCCAAATGAGAGCATCAAAACTTTATATTTCCATCAAGGTTTGTATAGAAGTTTCAAGAGAAATGACATAAAAGAATTTCATATGTTTTCCAAATGAAATCATTCCATGATGAAATCTGCATAAAGGCTTGCACATAACTTTCAAATATAAGTAAGATAATATAAGTGCGCAACAAAGATTGTAGTTCAGGTGTTAGATATGCGAACATAAGTAGTATCATGCAATAAGCTCAGAAAGTTTAAGAATTGTTGGAACCAAATGCCGAAATGGTTTGTGTTGAGCGGCAGGAAACAATCGAAATATAAGTTAAGATCGAGCGCAAACTTGCGCGTCGGAGTGTTGCAGACGTTCGACAGAGACTTTCAATCGAGGGGAAGGAGAACGAAGGTGCTCTATCGATAGAGGGCACTTCGTTGCAGAGAGGCTGAGGGTGCAGAGAGGGTCTGTCAAGAGAAGGACAATGGTTTCGGTGTAAGGGAGAGTGAAGCAGGTAAATGGGCTCGACACAAGGAAGAGAGGAGGCGGAGGCAATGGTGTCGAGCAGTGTTCGGTTGAGCGCGAGAGGGAAGCAGACGAGGCTTTGGTTCGCAGAGAGAAAGGCGCAGCAGGTTTCGGGTCGGAGAAAAGAGGGCTTCGGTGTAGAGCAGCTGAGGCGATAGGGGCTTCTGATAGAGCTGCGATCGAGTCTCAAAGGAAGAGTGGGCGAGCGGAGGAGCGGGTGAGGCGAGCGGGAGAGCCGGATGCTAGGGCTTCAATGCAGGGGATAGCAGACGCGGCCCGTATTTCTTTCTGCGTGAAGGAGATGCAAGTTGAGCGGGTTTATTTATGCGTGAGGAATAGGTGAGCAAGGGGGCGAGCGGGAGTGTTGATGGGAAAGGGGAAGCTTTCTGCTGGGAGAGACAGAATCAAGAATGTCTGGGAGCGAGCGGGAGAGGGTCGAACGAGGAGGAGAGCAGGCGTCGGATGGAGAGAGGCGAGGTGAGCTATTTTGTATATCGCAATTCCAGAATGATTGTTATACGACGATGGGCGAGTAATTGATTGTCAGTTTAATTGGAATGTCATAACTCTCAATTAAAGTGAGATGAAATGACTCATTTGAAATTTAAAAATTTAAAATTCAAAATTGTTTAACCCTTGTTCAGCCCGAATTGAATCCGAGTTGAACCTGGGTTGAGCCCGGACCCACGCCCAGCTACAAAAATATATGCATCAATTTTTGTGTCATTTGTGCGTGCTCGTAAACCTAACAATATGGGCGCCCCTTCTAGCTAAAGTCGACGTTCCGGATGTACTGACGTGGTCCGTTTCGTCATTAGGGGTCATCTAGACAAGTTCGTCGATGATCGGGCCAAAAAATGTGTCAACTTCGTGCGTGTAGCGAGTGCGTTGTTGAGTCACGGATGGTTCACCTAAAGCCGTCTGATTCTGTAGGAACTCATTTTTAGACCGTCTACATGTTGATCCTTAGCCCTTACAACTAGAAATTGAGTGTTTGGAACCACTCATGCGAGTTCTTCACAAAAATGAGTTAAAAAAGTGGTTTGAAGTTCTACGGGAGGTGGGCTCCATTATTAGTCCGCTAGGATGGTCAACAAAGAACTCTTAAAGCTAGATCCTGGGTCTAAGAGTAGGAGACTAAGACCTCACTAAAAATGAGGTCAACACTTACTAACAACGAACCAAGTTACATCTTCTTCTCTGATAGGAACTGGATTCCATTAAAGAATTTACTTCCCCGTCAAGCTCCTAAGATAATTTTCAAAGTTGTGATTCATCCCTCTTGTCTGAACATCTGAGGGTGGATACACTGATGAACTAAATCTAATATCCAAACAACTTCATATAACCTTCCTTGTGTGGCAAAAATGGGACCCATTGCTGACATGTTGGACCTCCCTAAGTAGTGACAACTTCGGAAGAAATGTATAGATCTGAAAAGTCTGTATTTCTCTTATTTGGAGTAGTCGTGCCTCTAGTGTCGATTCCTCAAACTCAAGACTGTCTCGAACAATCACTGTTAATTCAGTTGGAGCCTCTTATGGGTCACCAAAAATAAGGGCAATTTTTTCATTATCAGCTGGAAGCTGGTACTCCTCTTTTGTATCCTCACCGTCTTCAGTGTCTATTATGTCATTACCCATACTTTCAACAATGCCCTGCTCTATGAAATAGATGATTCCCCTGGTAGTGTAATCTGATTCAATATGCCCAAATTTATGGCACTTGAAACACTTTCTGGCTTGGTCAGCTTTAGGAATATTGGTTTTCTCTATCTGTTCTTTACTCTGAATTAGTTTCTCCTCAGGTACGGTCAACTTGGGTTTTCCATTAGGAATACTCTGGTTGTATGATCTAAGAATTAAACTCTGTCAATGAGAAGTGATGGTCACCCAGTGATGTGATCTCTCCGTTTTTGAAGTTGGGGCCTGAACATCCGATTTGTAGTGAGTTGATATGTCCTGACACTGCATCTCTCATTTCATCTTGAACTATACAGTAATTTTAATCTTTCCTTCTTGCTATCAAAGAATCTTCAAGCCCCAACTACAGAGATAAACTCTTCCTAAACTAGCTGGAGGCTAGTTTCACCATTCTGTTTCGTTGAACGCCGCAATACTCAAAGACACATTACAAGGTCCAAAGTCACTTGATGAAATCATACAGATGCATGTAGCCATCGAAATTAGACAAATTTACCTGTACTTAAAAAATTTTGGTTTCTCAGATATTTCAAGTCATGCCTTTGGGGTAGATGTTCTCAATCTCTGGCATCCGTATGGAAGAAGAGATTCACTACATTATTTCGATCTAGCAAGTCACTGTTGTGGTTATGGATGACCCATCTGGATGGTTTTCTTTCCTCAATTTCATTGAGCCGTTGTAGCACTCAACAAAGTTGTTGTAGTATCTCTTCCATAGTAACTTCAGGTCGGCATTCCACTATTGTCTCCTCGGTGGCATGATTAGGGTTTGGGTAGATGGAAGAGAATAAATAGGGATGATGTAGGATGGGAAAAAATATTTATGCGCCCGCATTGAAAAATCAGCATATGGGAGAATTTTGTGTGGATGTGGGGTTGGGTATAGGGGGATAATAAAAAACCTAGGATAGGACTGAGGTTAAGTTAGCTTTGAAACCAAATGATATCGTAGTTAACCCAAACCACAATAGAAAAAATAAATATTATTACTGTAATCAAACAGGCAGTTACAATAAAACACACTTAAAAGGGAAAATACGAAACAAAACATGCAAACTCATGTTAGGAAAAATTCTGGGCGATGGTGGTGATTGTTAGGGGGCTTGGCGAGGTGGCGGTGACGCAGGTAAGGGGTTGTAGGGTTGTGGATGATAAGCATCAGCGATTATGGGTGGTTGGAATAGCAGGCAGCAAGGGACAGAAGTCCTAGCAACAACAATTTGCTGTTTGGGGCGGTTGGACACAGGAAAACAGCAAATGGGAGGCGTTGCGCCAATGACAGCAAGTTGGTCAGGTGGCTGGAACAACAGCAAACAGCCAGGAACGAATGTTTCATGGTGGTGGCAGCAAACGGGAATGAAGGTGACAACAGCGATGAAGGCGTGGGGCTGCGGGGCAGCCAAAGGAGAACTTTCTTGGGGCTACGGCAACTAAAAGGATGGCTGGACAGCGAGAAACTGCAGGAAGAATAGCAACATGACTACTATTGGGGCGGCTGCAGTAAGGAGGAAGGTGTGTTAGAGAAGCGAGAGAGATGCAAAAAATGATAGGGAAGATAATCACCGCCTGGAAACCAAGATGCATTCAAAGCACTACCTATAACCCGAGGATACAACCATCAAAGGGAAGAAAAGACGCCAGCCGCTGTCCCAATACAAAACACACAAAAACTACAAACACCAAATCAAGGAATCATATAAATAATTCCTAGATAACTAGGATTGGATCTCCCTATAGAAAGAAGGCACCAAACCCACGTGGAAGAGCTGGTCGGCCTTCCTGGGTCATGATTGGTTCGGTCCAAACAAACGAAATTGCGGGAGAGGCAGCGGCTTCCTATTACGTTGTGGAAAGTCGTGGCTACCCCTCCGCACCCGTGTCATAAAGTTTGATATTTACATTTATAATAGCTTGATGCTACAAATGTAAGCATAAAAACATGTATTTAACTTTTAAAAATTTAGTAAAAAAGGTATTTTCGATGTGATGTTAAAGATTGAGTGTTTTGAGTGTGAATACTAGAGTTTAGGTGTTAGATATGCAAATACATAAGAATTGTGTGCTAAGTATATAAACTTCTCTTAAAAGAAACATGGTATTAAGCAGCACAAGTCGGCAGGGCATGTAGAACTAGTAAGGTAGACTAAAATAAGCCTAACACTGAGTCAAAACGTAAGTAACTGAAAACAATAGTCTTTTCACTTTTGAATAATACTTTATTTAAAGAAGGTGAATTATAAATGCATATCAAGGGATAAGGTGTAAGTTAACTATCAGAAAGTAACACAGTTTTGCAAAAAACCTAGAGAGCGCGTGAAGTTTGAAAATTAAAAAAGTACAGAGCTGCACTAACTCTGAAATACTTAAAAATGCAAACAGCCAAAATAAATTACTACCATTAAATCAATTTATCATAACTGCTTCTGCAGAAAGAAATAAAATATTCAAATTGGCTAAAGAAAAATTTAAAAAAGAAATAAAGAAAGATATAACAGCAATCCTGAAGATGCAATAGAAAACTTTAGGACAAAGTTCTGTTCCTAAAGGATAGGTGTTCGACAATAAAATTCAAGCAAAACGAATAGAATCAGTATCAGATTGTTAGGATGAAAGAAAAACAAGGCCTGTTGAATCAAATCAGCACAATGAATTATTTTTAGCAAAACTTATATTCCGTCAAATGACACGAGTCATGGCATTAGAATACAATACTCTAGACGGTGAAAACAGCTTTGTGCAGGCATCCATTAGTTAATGAAATCAGGTTAAAGATTTTGTACCATTTGCGAAACTAGCTAGCATCATAAGAAAAACTATTAGGCCTAATGGAACAAAACACTAACCACAAGCATACAAAAATATCAGATAACTGTCGTTACGTACTTGTGCATTTCCAATAAAAACATAGATGAAATGTTCGACAGCCTAAATTTTAAATCCAACAAAGGGTTACAAGATACATACTCAGGGCATTCTCCCCATTCACATTCTTTGGATGCACAACAAATGCCTTCGAGACTTTCTTTATTTCCTCCACAATGTTGAAAAGCTCCATATTTACCATTGAAAATTGCCCTAGTATATCTTGCCTGTCACACAAATATATTCCAATATCTAAAATGATTAGATACCATGAGAAAAACTGTCTGCATCATGTCATTTTACATGGCTAAACATATGACTCTCTCTTTAGAGTTCACTTTATACCACCAATCTGGGATGGCACAATGAATATAAATGGAACACATATACAAATATATACCAAAAAATAAGAAAATAATTAATTTCCAAGAACCTTTAGCCATAAACTGTAAAAACTATGTAGCATACTAGCAGTTCAATTTCTCTAAATATCTACAAGCAACTATATCAATTTTAAAATTCTATGCAGCAAATACACTTACAAATAATGTCCGTCCCTAGCAGACAGGTGTCGTACATGAAAATGAATATTCCATGCCCCAACACGTGACTGACACATAACATACAAGGTAATAATATTTTATGGTAAATTTTCGCTCTAACATGGCATGGATATGGCAAGACACGTGAGTCATAGGTTGAAATCAAAATTAAATAACACAGTTGCTCGCCCTAGCCCGATTCATTTCTCGTCTCTGTCAACCAAGATGTTGAGGACATCAAATAGTTTTGAAGATAACAATGTCATTTCGAAGATACAAATACAATAAGCTCGCTTCAAAACCGAGCCTCAATCTTTTCTCTAAGTCACAATCATTTCATAGAAGGGATACAAAGAAAAAGCTGAAAAGGCATATCATTGTACCTCAATAACTCGAAGCCCATGCTAGTTTTGTGCCAGAAAGAATATATGCTGGCAATTAAGAATTGCTTTGATAAGACTTGTTCTTGCAAATCATTTGATAAAATCTCTTCTTGGTCAATCAAATTAGTTCATTTGGCATTTAAAAAATTTACTGAATGAATAATCTTTTATGGGTGTCATTTGGAAGTTTTATGCTCTTCTGAATTAATTTCCTCGTAAAGACTATTATCAAGTTTTATTGTGGATGAAATATTTTTAGATAATATTAATCGTATAATAGTTATACTAATCTAGCCAATTTTTAAGTTCGGTATCTCATTAAATCATTTAATGATTTTCCTTTAGAATGGATCAACTTCTTCAAATGCAGTCAATTTATGTTATAATGCAAAATTTAAATAGACTAAATAATTTTCTTAAGTATTTTTATTATACTAGATCATAGGACGATGACATTCAAGATGAGCATTAGTTTGACAGAAAATAATCTCATAGAAAAATCAGATAAACTTTTATGGGCATATCTCAAAGAAAATCAGATAAAGTTTTGTGGGGGTATATGTTACAAAATTAGCAAAATATGAGCAACTGGAGCAAGGAAAAACTTGAAATTTTAATACAAATTTTGCCTAAGAGCGTTCAGAGGAACATAATCTAGAGTTAGAGCACATTTACTTCCACAACATGGGGCAAGCATTCAATCATCCCTAAAGAACATCTATATAAATTTAAAATTTTCAGAAACAAAATTCTGAGGTGGAACAAGAGAAAAACGCATTTTAAGAAAATTCTCCTTCCTTTTTCCAAAGCGTAATGCCCATATTATAGCTCACAATCAAGCAATCTTTTTTAATAATGAAAGTATGACTTAAAAGAGGACAGTGTCAATCTATATTTCTATTAAAAGAACATTTAATTTGCAAACTAGAAATAATTCACATAAAAATACTACTAGTGTGTAATAATTCACATAAAAATACTACTAGTGTGTTTTATCCAGCAGCCTTTTCATTTCATTTGGCAAAAAAAAATATTATTATTTTAATACTTACTCAAATGCAGGCAGCAACATAATTAGTGGACATATTCCTCTTGGTTATAATCTTTTGCAGAAAACATTACTTAAGAAAATGAACAAATATCGAAAGAATGATATAAATTATAAAAAAGACTTCGAATGTGAATAGAGTTATCATAATTTGGGATGGTAAGACGGAAGTAACAGAAATGCCTCTCATTTATTTCATGAGCGTCACAAAATTTACTTATTTTTATGAAAAGCATCATCTGTGAGGCAGCATATGAGGATAAGTTCAATGTTATCAATCAGAGAAACAATAATAATTATGAGAGTAGGTATAGATAAATGGGTTTAAATAATCAATGAAAATGTGTTTGTGCATATAGCTACAGAAACACTAATTGATATTCAATATCATTACATTTTCTGAACCTTTTATACTGTTCACACAATGAATCTTGCATTGAAAAATAGTTGTGCTCTAAAGAATGTGAATGTTAATGACATAACTTATGAAGAATGCAATTTGATTAATAACACTATAATAGATGTCAACTTTATTAAGATGATTATCATGAATCACTCAATAAAACTATTAATTTTCAAGAGTTGTGAAGTTAAAAATGTTGGATATAGCATAGACTCATTTTGCATCAAAAATAGTCAAATTGGGGGTTCAAAAAAATAAAACAAAAATAAAAATTATTATTAATGATACGTGAAGCATGTATCGTGAAAATGATATAAATAAGGTGAAATTTGTGAAGGAAAAAAAATAGATGAACCATGGTTGGATAAAATAAATTACACTATTATTTTACAGAACCAATATATAACATTTTAATAATAAATTATATAAATAAGCGAGCTTTATTCCAAATTGTATATGATGCGGGATTTTATTATAGAGAAAGTGAAATGAATTATATTTAGACATGTGAGAAAAAGAGATAATGAGAATCACATGTTCTAGTTCGTATATGACATTCTTGTGTAAAAATAGAATAAAAGCAACACTGCCCTTCAGCACTTAGCTTACTCTCTAAATCTAAAATAATATTTAAATTCCCATCACTCTTACTTCAACTCATTTCCTAATTAGTAATACTATTTAGGACTCTTTACATATAAACAGCACAAAACCTTAAACATAACATTTAACCACCTTTTCAATACAACCGCCCATCTTTACTCATTAATGGAGGCTTTGAGTGAAATTTTTGGGTGGTTAAAATGTAATGTTTAAAGTTTTGGGTGGTTAAAATGTTATATTTAACGTTTGGGTGGTTAAAATGCTATATTCAATGTTTTAGATGGTTGATGAGTAAAAATTTCTATTATTTATTATATGCACCCTTTATTAGGTGCTATAGTCATTCTTGTTTAGGCTAATGTCACAGACAAATAGTCTCACATCGGCTAGGTGTAGGGCCGAAAAGCAGTAATTAAGTCCTGGGATGCCCACCTCTCTTAAGGGCTCTTTTGGGAGGTGACAAGTGGTATCAAAGCAGATTACTGCCTGCCAGGTGTGTGGACTCTCCATGGTCCGGTGGGACCCTCGGTGGAGCCGATCCGTGACGAGGGCGTCACTTGATTGGGTGGAGGAGAATGTCACGGACAAATAGTCCCACATCGGCTAGGTGTAGGGCCGAAAAGCAGTATTTAAATCCTGGGCTGCCCACCTCTCTTAAGGGCTCTTTTGGGAGGTGACAAGTGGTGTCAAAGCAGATTACTGTCTGTCAGGTGTGTGTACTCTCCATGATCCGGTGGGACCCTCGGTGGAGCCGATCCGTGACGAGGGCGTCACTTGATTGGGTGAAGGAGAATGTCACAGACAAATAGTCCCACATCGGCTAAGTGAAGGGCCGAAAAGCATTATTTAAGTCCTGGGCTGCCCACCACCCATAATGGCTCTTTTGGGAGGTGACAAGTGGTATCAGAGCAGATTACTGTCTGCCAGGTGTGTGGACTCTCCATGGTCCAGTGGGACTCTCGGTGGAGCCGATCCGTGACGAGGGCGACACGTGATTGGGTGGAGGAGAATGTCACGGACAAAATAGTCCCACATTGGCTAGGTGTAGGGCCGAAAAGCAGTATTTAAGTCTTGGACTGCCCAGCACCCATAAGGGCTCTTTTGGGAGTGACACTAAGCTCTAAATCGCATTACTCTACATAAAAATACAAACATGTCAAATGAAAGGAACAAATATCTGCAGATAAAATTTTCAAATATTGATGATAAATCAATGATTAATTTAAAGATCTTCAATTTCTTTGGATTCAATATTGTTTCTATAGATCATAACTCAATAGCTTTTAAATGCATTATGAATGGAAAGACTTAGTAAATGATTTATTAAGCTTGTTTCCAAGGACAACAAAATTCAGCATTTAAATTGTTGGTCAACCAAGTTATATATTCTTGTTGCCAAAAGAAATAAGAGCAAACACTCTTTTACTATTTCACTTAGAGAAACAATCTCACTTATCAACAAGTTGAAAAGTTAGTATTTATACATAACAATATTTGTATTTATCTAGGATAAGCCAAGATTACACTAAAGCGGAGACTAAAGTATGGGATGTTGGTAGTAATACATTAACTACAATAAATGGTAGTAGAATACTTTAAGTTGCCAATACCTTAAGTAAAAGTGTTACTGAAGAGGGCATGGAGGCTGCCAATGGCGATAACCCTAGTATTAAGTGTAATTACTCGAATTAGTGATGATCATGTAATCATGTTTGTTCAATTATTTTGAGGATGAAAATGATATTTATTTTTTTGGAGAATTTTAAATATTTTGAAAGTAATATTGACATTGGCAAAATATATGATAACTTAAAATACTTAATGAAAGCTTGTGTGATAAATATCATTTATTATTAATCATGTTTGATTTGTTTAACTATCAAAATTTTTTATGATGTTATACTTCATCCTCTGATGTCTTCCATAGAGAATAGTACAAAAGTATATCTTTTACATTGATAATTTATTAAATATAAAAATGTGTGTGGCATATCATGCTTTCTTTTATAATTATGTCGGTTGGTCATCTCGGTATAGTAATGTGAACTTGACTCCCTTGTCGTGTTGAGTCATGTCCATGCTTTTATAAGTTAAAATATTATCTCATTTCATCGTCATTGACTCCATCCCAACTATTTTGGTAGAAATTATAAAATCTCCCTTCTCATCCATTCCTACTTAATATTTTCTCTAATTTAAGTGAGTTCTTTTGCACAAATTAAAAGATATTGCATTTTGTTTATCTCTTTTACATTTATATTTCTCGAATTACTTATATATGATTATATCATTTTTTTTTATCCTATGTTCTGAATTTTACTTGCCTAAACCACTTAAATTTAGTTCCCATAACCTTATATTTAATAAGCACTATTCTAAAGTCCCACTATATATCTGATATTCTTGTTTCAAGCAATCCCTCCTAATTTTACTAAACACCCATCTCAAGATTCACTTTTTACTACACAATTTGATTTAGGGGTGTCAAAAATTGACCCGACGTGCCTACAAAACTCAAACTTGACTCAAAAAATCTGGATTAGGGTTGACCCGCTTAACTGTCGAGACGGGTTCGATAAGAGAATTTGACTCGTTTATTAGTCGGGTCAGGTTCAAGTTGATCCCTAAAATCGAAACATTACCCAAATAAGCACAAAATTTCAGGTCGGGTTTGGGTTAGCATGTCAAACTCGGATTCAGGTTGGGTATATGTCATAGTTTTTGACACATTTATTATTCGGGTAGGGTTCGGATTGACCCTATTCAGGTCGGACCCGAACCTGACATGTTGGCCTGAATTGACACCCCTAATTTGATTAGAAACAACTTCTTATCACTCGTGCTCAAATCAATATAAAATTATCTATTTAGATATAGTTTATAAAATTTACCATTAAACCATCAAAATATTCTATTGGCACGGTACTCTAACAATAAATTATGATTTTAGCCGCATCCCATTTTTTTATAATCATAGACCAAAAGTCTCATCTCTACAATATCTAATATTCCATCCCTATGGATTTGTGATTACTATTATCAAATTATTTAAAATTGCATATTGCATAAATAGTTTTTGCTCTACAGATCATGCACTTCTTCCCTTTTAAGGTTCTCATCACTTTATGAATCTTCACTTACTTTGGAATTAGTTGCGCATATGAAAAGTATGTCAGAAGTATATAAATTTTAGATCAGCGTCATTTTCTGCATATTTACAATTTCTAAATTCCTCCAAATAAATAACTAGTCAAAGAAAGTGAAAACCTAATAAACACCACATAGTATCCTAAATAAATAATATATCTAACACGCTATAGCTATTCGTTGGATTGCCAGTCTGAAAAAGAAAAAAAAACGTAAACTTTATATAATTTAATCGCTAAATACTAGCATAAGAGAAAATGGTTCTTGGGATGACAAGAACCCTAGAAAGAGCAAATAGAGAATCAGATCAACTAAAAAAGGTGCAACAAAATTACGTATTTGCGAGACCTGTTAAGAGTAGGCGCCAAAATTACCATTTCGGAGTAGCGTTGGTAAGAGCGATGGCGTTTAATTCGTCGAGGATTCGGGAGATGGCCTTACTGAGACCTAGGGCACGGGACTTTACGGACTCGAGATTAAGCTGCTGTTGTACTGCGGAGTTCAGCCGCTCTGCCTTTGGTGGAGGCGGCGCCAGCTGCTGCTGCTGCTCTGGAATCGCCGTAGTTCCGCCGACAACATCCATTCCTTAGCCGGAGAAGAAGGTCGAGTCCGGCTGGAGGCGGAACCAATCACTCATGCAGCCTCATGAATTTATCGGGACTTCTACCGCGGTCCATTACAACATGCCACAAAAGCTGTGAAAAATTAGCCTCGCTCGAGCTAAGTTTAGAAAAGTGAAGGAGACCATGAGTTTATGCCTTAATTAAATTTAATTATTTAATTAGTAAAGAAACTAAGTGTTGGAAATTATGATCAGTTGAAAAAACAAATTAAATGTATATTTTTGTTTAATATTGAGAGTTATAAGTCATTAAGCTCCCGGGAGTTTATGATTATTATGCTCCGGGGAGTTGCCGGTTTTTGTTATCTTCACGGACATATTTTCGTTGTTAAGGCTATTTGACGATGTGCCAAATTGATCGGGTGGGGTGGCCCGCCGAATGAGACTACCGCCTGATCTTTGTTATATCAGCATTTTTTGAACATACATCATATCATTCTAATATTATATAAATTTAAGTTAATTTATTTTTAGAAGAATTTAAGCATGATTGTTATATAAAGTATGGTTGAATTGTTTTTAATAAAATTTAAACCTATTTTAATTTAGATTTAATTCAATAGAAGAAGCATATAAAATGCTTAATTATGATCAGAGATTTAAGGTTGCTTAAATTTATTTGAATGAAATTTATTTTTGTTTAGTCAGTGAGCTATAAACTTGTGCATGTGCATTTAAGCTTAGGCTCAGGCTCATCATCGAGGGAGCATATCTTTTTAATTTGTTTAGACCCTGAGATAAGTTGGGCTTAAAGTTACTTGAAAAGAGAAATCAAAATGAGTTATTTAGGCTCTGTTTGGCGCAGCTGCAGCTTCTCAGCTTTTCAGCTGTAGCTGCGCTGCCCCAGGAAGTTGTTGCGGGAAAGCTGGCTGTTTGTTTAGTGCAACTCTGTGAAAACAGCTTTGAGTCAACTGTTTATAGCAAAATGACTGTGCTACACATGTTTGGCATTGTGTTCGATTTGCAAGCAGAAACACCAACCATTCCCACCACTGATGCAAGGAATGCAATGATTACATGCACATACATGAGTCGTCGGAGCTCTTATAAAAATAAATTCAAGCAAAACCACCTCCCATTGAAAAACTCTCTTACAAAAGTGGGGAAAGCTATTGAAAAAACTGCCACAAACCCATGAACTTATGATTTTTCTTTGAAAAGTGAAGCGTCAAATTTGAATTAACACGGGACATCAAATTAATGCCTCCATTATTAAGCAACATTTCAGTACACATCATTCAAATCAAGCAAAATAAAGGAATTTCAGTCCAAATCAACATTTCACAAATCAACGAGCAAGTTAGAAAATTTTGAAATGTAGAAGAGGAGAAGAAGAATTCAGCACAGAGCATGTTCACTTTTCTCTAATAAAAATGATGGAGAACAAGAGTAGAAGCTTGGAAACGATGAAAAAAAAAACAAAGAAAGAAATGGAGAAGAAGCAAGAACCTTGAAAGTTATCTAAACCAGGTTTCGCAGGAACAATTCCACTTTCTTCAATCCAATATTTGAAACACAGACAATCCTCCCTCGTCTAGATGGCTTTCTGGTTTGAAGTTTCTTGTGGCACATTTAAGTTCATTAAAAGTGAACTTCCTTAGCTGCAAAGCTAAACTAAAGTCCTCACCAACTCTAGAAGTTGATCCTAAGAGCGAGGGAGTGAGCGATAAGGAGGGAGTGAGGGAGGGACCCATAGGGAGGGAGCGAGGGAGGGAGGGACCGATAGGGAGCGAACGAGCGAGGGAGTAAGTGGTAGGGGGGAGAAGATACCTGAGTCGATAGTGAGGGAGGAGTGCAAGTGGGAGTCGAGCGAAGGAGAGCAAAGCAAATGAACGAGGAGGGGTAATGCGTAAAAAATCAAACGAGAAAGTCGTGCCACTAGATCGATCCCGCGGCCGGCTTTTTACCCTAATTGTGTCCCAGCGTGAGCGGGACGCCCCGCCAAACGACAAAATTTCGGGGCCTGAGGCTGCGACGCTCCCATGTCGCAGTCCCAAACGGATTCTCAATTTAACTTAAGAACTTCTGGTGGCTTAATTTAACTTAAGCCTTTACCAAGCAAACATTATGGCTCGTTTTGACAACCAAGTCTTATGATATAATATTTTATAATATAAATTACTTTGCTATCGATACATCACCATAAACTTCAACGGTGTATTGATGCAAGTATTTGAATTAGTAATCATCTTAAGTGTCGTCTGAGTAATTTTTCAATGAATTTATAGTCAAAATACGCATCTAAAAAAATAAATTTTACAAGCCCAATTTCATCTAATTTAGACATTTTGATAATTAAATGCTCAAGAAAAGAATTATATCATCAAAGCAAATAAACAACACTATATAATGGAGTATTCTGATTCCTAGTAAAAATAATAGTAATATCTCTCTATATAAATCCATAATAGGCAATATTTTCACACATTTAAGAGAATGAGATGAGGCTAAATGAAATATTCTATATGAGAGACCTTAAAGTTTACTTTTGGTTTCCAATACTCTTATATTCTCATAGAACATAATAAAATATATTATTAATGGTACATAATGTGATCAAAGTTGAAGGATGTTAAAGGCTTTGGATTTTTGTTCAATGGAGTGTATTATAGCTTGTTTAATTGTTCTCCTTTAAGAAGATAAGTGAAGAGACCAAAATATTCGATATGATATGGTGTGGATGGCATGCATTAACCATCTCAGCTATAATACAATTTATGTTTATATCAATGAGAGGTGGCAAAATATACAAACGACGATTTGTGTGTTAACGTTGTGTATCAATCTTATAAGTGATGATATATGGCAACAACATATATCAACATTATAGGCAATGAAATGACTTTGTAATGTGCATTATCTTATAAGTGATTGGGAAGAAGCAAGTGAGTGCTTATTGTCAAAAGAGCTTAGCGAGAAACAATGAACGATTAAACAACTATAAAACGAGCGATCATAATCGAATGGCTATGGATGGGTAGCAGAGGAATTGTAACCAATAAATGAGAGCCATTGGTCAGGTGATTACAGTTAGTTAATTATTATAGAATAATCATAGCCAACACATGGTAGTTGTCTGATCATATTCAAGCAATAAAGGATAGGTGTCCATAAATGATAGATAAAATTTAAGTGATTGTAGACAATAAACCATAATATTTTTAACATTAATAGATGATGAAAATCACATAAACACAGTGGTATAATGATAAATAAACATTGTACTTAGGTGACTATATCATGGTGATTGTAGACAATGATAAAGAAATGTTATAATCATGGTAGCCAAATGATCATAGTCATGTAATGGCAATCAACAATCATAAATAGAAGATAGAGGCCAAGCAATCGTAAAAGGGCAAGCATAGACAATGGATGGTACTCTAGGAAGCATTATCCGACAATGGTAACAAGTATTATGTTGTTGTTTGGATATTGGTCAAGAAACCTAATTAGATTAATGTGATTAAGTAATCATAATCAAGCGATAGTTTTTTTGTAACAGACAAGTCTCAAAAATTAAAGAGACTATAGTTCATCGATAGTAGCTAGATGATGGTGATTTAGTATCCATAAATGGGTGATATAGGTTGGGCCAATGTAAATAGCTATGGAGGTTTAACAACTATGAACAAGAGATGGAGGTTGAGTAAGCATAGTGTGATAAGAAATGAGTTGGATAACAAATTCCGGGCAATTGTAATTAGGGAATGAATATAAAGAGATAATAAAAAGACAACAAACGTCAAACGATCATAGTTATGTGTTGGTGGAACTAGTCAAATGATGGTGGTAGATTCATGATGGTGACAATTTGATGATATTGGTTTGATAAGGGAGGTTTGACAAAAAATGGTTCAATGGGGATGGAGAAAGAAGATCCAAGAAGTGTAGATGGGTAGAGGTGGTCTAATTATAGTCTAATGACAATTGATGGGTGTTGTTGGACTTATAAATATAGTTGGATAGTTGCAGATTGATGGCAGTAATAAGGCAATGAAGGTCCAATGGCAATGGATGCACGAAAATAGTCCATTGATGATGGTGGGGCGACAACAATTCAGTAGTAGTGATATGATAATAACTATCTTAAAGATAGGGGTTAGGGAGCTATGTTCCAATAATAATAGATGAGTGATGGTGGGCCGATGATGAAGGTTAGGTGATGACAATGTGCTAATCATTGATGAGTGAAAACAAGCAAATGACAATGGATGGGTGGCGGTGGTCTGATAGTAATAGATATGGTAAAATAATTTGATTATTTTGATCAATTAGAGACTAAAAACCCTCAAAGCTTTCAAGCTCTTTTTAATCTTTCATCTACATGCCCTCTACAAAAAATGAAAGTTTATTAATATATTTTTGAGAGTGATGTTCTATATATTTATCACTAAGATTTAAAATGCTCCATCAGATAGCTTGGATTTATCTCATTTGTCAAAATGCAATTTTTAGTGTTTTAGTGCATGAAGTGATCTTAGACTAGTTAGAATCATCTTGTCAAGACACTTGATTCAACTATAAGAATATAAGAGTAGAGATCATTTATTTATCTAATTAATTTCTTGAGTTACAATTATTCTTGAAGTACTTGATTTAGGGTCATTTGACCTTATATTAAATTGTCTTAAATGTTGTTGAATTTATATCATCGAGGCATTTGGTTTAATTATGAATTTACTAAAGTGGGACTTTTGGCTGTTCTAAACTTGACTATAGAAGTTATCCAATTTTGATATGGTTCAAGATCTATACCAGAACAATTATATTTTTGGATGATGTATCTTCCATAAAAGTTGACGCCTATCATTAGTACGAAAGCTCATGCTCATTATAACACAATGTTGAAACATATCATTGCCAACAAGACAGACACATGCATTTCAACACCAAAGTTGACAAATTCCATTCAACAGAATTGACTTTTACACATAATAAAATGGTTTTTCTATCACCATAGGAGGAAAAATATTACATCAGTACTACGCACATAGAGTAACGTGCATAGTCAATGAAATCACGCCACGATATCCCGCACGACACAGAAAAAAAAACTGCGCAGTAACACGGGGAAATATTCCCCCCCCCCCGTGTTATTCATGTGTTATTGTGTGTTATTCATGTGTTATTGTGTCATGAGAATATTCCTAATGTTATAATAATATAATAACACATGAATAACACACAATAACACAAGAATAACACGGGAGAGAATATTCCTCCGTGTTACTGTGCCGTTTTTTCTCTGTCGGGAATATTTCCTGTGTTATTCAAGTGTTATTGTGTGTTATTCATGTGTTATTGTGTCCTGAGAATATTCTTGGTGTTATAATAACACAATAACAGATCAATAACACATGAATAACACACAATAACACATGAATAACGCTCAATAACACAGAGGGAATATTCTCCGTGTTACTGCGCCTTTTTTTTTCTCTGCCGCGCGAGATGTCGTGGCGTGAATTGATTGGCTACGCACGTTATTTTTACGTGTGTAGTACTGATGTAATATTTTTTCCCACAGGAGACATTGATGAGCTTGAAATCGTGACATAATTTATTGCTACTATTGTTGGAATCTCTTTATCAAACAAAAATACTACTCTAGCAGAATAAAATATTCCATGTAATGTTTATTCCTCTTATTTTGAGAACCTCAAAAGAAAAAAATAGAGAAAAAAACAAACAAAAAAAAATCATCTAAAAATAAAAATTTTCCTTTTTACTTTTTCTGTTTCTAAAGAAAATACTTTTTTCTTTCCCTTTTCTTTCCTGAAAAAATTTTTAGCTTAAAAAAAGTATTAATTTTTTTTCTTTTCCCAAAATTCATCTTCCTATTCAGTAATTTCCTGAAATTCCTCTTTTCAGAAGCCTTCTTTTTTTTCTTCCGAAATTCTTTTTTCCTTAAAAAGATTTCTTTTAAAATGTTTCTTTCTCTGCTAAGAAAGTTCCCAATTTTTTTTCCTCTGTTCCATGCCTGTTCCATGAAATCCTTTGCAATCTCACCAAACAAGCCTCTGGAATGATAGAAATCTCTGGGACGATACAAGCATCTGGAACGGTAGATTTCGGATTAGAAGCTCAGGCTTTTCTGCTATTTGCGAATTTCTCTGAGAGCTACAGTTCCGGTATGGTAATGATGGGGCTTCTTTTCTCCGCCGGTAGTCGCAGGTACTGCCAAACTATTTGTTGCCAAAAAAGCCGCCAGCCATTGGAACCGCCGTAGTCTCCCCAGCCGCGATTCCTCCCGTCGGACGCCAAATCTTCGTATACAAGCCGCAGACGGCTGCCACCGAACCTGCGAATTTGTCGGCAAAGGACGTTGGATCAATTGGTGCAAAAACGCAGGCAACACACTTCGAATTTGCTGCTGCAAAAGCGAATCATGCTCCGATCATAAACTTGAAGCACTGTTTCTAATTATTATCCAAAACAACACAAAAATAAAGAAATTCACACAACATCAACTTAACATAAATAATATACGTGATCTGACGTTAAGTTACAACTTCAACATCTCTCACCACATATCTTGAACCCGAAGTCCTTCCTATAGAGAAGAATTAGGACTTCTAAATAAATAAAGTAAAAGATCAAATTGCTTTACTTACAAAAAGTCATAAATACAACAGATTTTACATTGGATTTTGACATCAGTCTGAGAATTTGAAAAATGCACGAAAAAGGATGGTTGATTTGTAAATAATAAATTTCGGATAACCTGCACGTAATTGCCCACTTTTCTTCAAAAAGGAAAAAGGTTCTTGAACTTGTGCTCGTTTCTTTGCAGGAATGTTTCCAAGAAGTTGTCCATTACTTTCGATTCACCGGTAACGTCACAAACCATTCCCTAAAATTAATTGTACAGACATATCACAGAATTCTTATATATATATATATATATATATATATATATAGCATCACATACAAAAATATCACTGCTATTTAATTTTTATAAGTGAAATACAAGTTTATTTTTTCATAACTCTACGACGCAAAAATAGTATAAATATAAATTTGAAAATTTAGATGTTAAATACGTAAATACTTTATAACTATGTGATTTTCTTTTAAACTTTCCAATTAATTAAGTAGCCGTTGCTTTTATATCCTATCAGAAAGGTGGTGCGATGCCCGATAAAGAGGGATTAAAAGCAAAAAAATAAAAATAAAAAACTGGGTTATGGTGCAAGCTCGGGTTCGATGCTGTCATGTGCGCTATCAACACTTTGTCGGATTTTCTATTTTTGATAATTACATAGATATACTTCAAAATATTAATATTTATAAAATAATTTTTTATGTGATTTTTTTAAAGTACAAAACCGATATATTTAGAATTGGAAATGTGTTAAAAATGAAAAATGATGGTTGCAATTTTACCATGAATTTTGATTCTTCTGTGAGAATTTAAAAATAGATGAAAAGAGTGTAGTGACAATTTGAAAATGGATGAACGAGAATACTTGTAAATAGTAGATTTGGTCTGTATTTAATTGTCACTTTTTTCAGGGTAGAGAGCTTTACCGGTTTAGAGGCCTCATTTTGTTGGAATATTGGGTGTAAGAAAATAAACTAGTTTTAAATTAGATTCTAAATTCTTAATATAAGCTTGTTACTGCGTTGATGATAACTCTAATGCCTTCCTAAATGCTTATATTTATCTTGCACAAATATCATTTGATTGTTAGATATGCATAGAGTAAGTCATGATGATAAAGTATTTCAATTAGTTGATATTATGAAGGGAATATTGCGGCATTATGACAGGCTACAATATTTATTATTTTTTTATTAGATTAATAATCATAATTACATAGTCAATAATGATAAGTATCATTGCACGATTATGAATAACTTTATTTGGTGCCCATTGAGGAATAACAAAATATAGTAAGCATCTCTTCTTTTTGAGAGGTAGTTGGTCTTCCTAATCACCTCTTGACCACCATCATCCAATTATCATCATCGTCGACGGACTGTCATCACAAAGTCATTATCGTCATTGTCAGACCGTCATCACCTGATTGCTATAATAATTTCATACTATCATCACCCACCTTTCACCACCATTACTCTCGATCATCACTACATTTTCATCACTCTTCATCATCTCTTAAAATATTGCATTCCCTTCTTTAAGTGACATACACAATTTGTGTTAAGTGTCATACTATAATTTTTTTGGGGGGTTTTCCTTTCACAATCTACATAAGAAATCTTAGGCTACTTTTATGTTCTTTTATCCATCCATTTGCTCTGTGAAGTTTTTAGAAAATGCTAATATGATGAACTCCCATATTCTATCATAGTAATTTTCTTGCACGTAATAATTTAAAATTAATTTTAAAACAAAAAAAATGGGACTTCTTTATATGGAAAATTTCACGGCACTCTGAAGACGAGAGACCAAAGAATTCACATATAGATCTTAAGGAAGCGTGATATGATTCCGTTTCAATGGACTAATTTATCCATCTTTTGAGCATATTTGTTGAGTTTATTACTAATTAATATAATTGTGGATCAGTGGTTGCAGTCTTGTAGAGGTGAGCCGCAGCAGAGGTTGGCCTAAAAGCTCCAATAGTGGTTACATTATTGGTTGGATTCCCACATGTAGATAATCAATTAAATGCATCTCTTATCTGCTCCTAATAATTTTTTTGATTCCAAAAAACCTCTCTATATTTGGAGAAAATGCTACGTCCGAATCCAAATGATGAACATAAAGTTTTTCTCTCCATAATGACATATTTCTCGTTTCTCGCGTACGACTGAGAATTAAAGCTTCGTTAAAGTAAAATACTAAAATATATATTACTTAAAAATTATACATCTCTCAATTTTATTATATTTGCTTGTTTAATAGGTGGGAAAGAATATTGCTATTCAAGAGAATAATGCTCGATATTTTTTGAAACAATGTTATGTGATGAATCATAAAATATATATTTCATTTTATTATTGATGAGTGAAAATAAATTTGTGGCGGCAGAGTAACGAATCATCATCTTTGTAAAAAAAATATTGACATCGTAATTTTTTAAGAAAAAAATCTGAAAAGAAAAATCACGAGGCTTAGTATAGTTGAAATATTCCACCATGATTGATCCTACAGACCAAAAAATGCTCACACGCTTTCTCAAGTTACAATGCAGTGCTTGAAAGAATTTGTCCAATGGTAGGGAGTGTTCGCAATGGGGAGTGACTGTTGGATATTCAGTGCATGCAACGTCTATGGGGTCAACATGACTTTATGGGATGACCGGTCGTTTTGTAGGTTGTTTCGTGACTACACGACGTCAGTTGTTGCTTTCCACGTTGATTCGTTGTTAGGAGCGGTGACGATGGCTAACGACAGCTGGCAGTGGTGATCGACAGTGGTGGACGGTCACAGGAGCAGGAAACCAATGATGGTCAGCGACGGCCGATGAGGAGGGGTTGATGGTGTTTGGCGGCTACAAGAGCAGAAGGTGTTCGCTTGATCGTCGGTGCAATATCTTTAGTTCCATTTTTTCCAGGCTCTTGCCTTCCACTTACTCAGGATCTCGTCCTCATCTCAAAAGTTGGGTATGACACTGTTTATAATGTCCAAGTTATAAATAAGGAAGGAATCAGAACCAGTCTGATTGGACTCCCCCAAAAGATCTCCTTAATTGGACTGTATTTAATGAACATATGAATGTCTTCATGATGTTGGAATCGAGCGATCTTGACCTCGTTGAATTCGTCTTGTCGAGATGCTTGATTTGACCATAACCTTGCGAGATTCGGAATTTGTTCGACCTTCCAATCATATCTGAAAAGCTTTTGAAAATGGTTTAATTTTTTGATTTGTGGTTTTGATTGACTCTGTTTGGACCAATTTTGGTATAATTACACCACTCCTCTCGTCAAGCCATTTAGATTGATTGTAAGTTTGTTGAAATTGGAGTTTTGAATATCTGTTAATATTTTATGTTAAAAAAATTATCTCAAGATTGGCGCAATACCTCAAGATTCTGTTGTGAAAAAACGATGATAATAAAGCGAAAAATGGAACAAGAAAAACTGCACGAAAAAAAAAGCACCAAAGCGACACACAGATTTACGTGGTTCGGCAAATTTGCCTATATCCATGGAGCTGCAGAGGATTTATTTCTTCGAGGAATTACACCGTCGAGCACATCGACGTTTACAAGAAAATCGTTATTTTCTTCTCTCTCTCTCTTCCTCTCTCTCTCTCTTCCTCTCTTTCTCTTAGCTCTCAAGATGACTTGGCTTGGTCTTGCTTGGCTTGGTTTTCCTTTAAACCAAAAGAGACTATTTATAGAAACCATGAGAGCGGTGGGTGGGAGGTAGGTGAGCGGTAGGTGGGATGTGGTATGTGAGCAGTAGGTGGGTGTGGTAGGTGAGATGCTTAATTAAGAAGCTAATTAAATTCGGTGGACCGGTTTCCACATTACCCAACAATTCTCCCACTTGGAAACTGAGACACTGAAAGCATCACCTACTAGCTGCAGCATCTACTAACTGCACTGAACTTTTCCTCAAACATGATATCCTCCACCTCTGCAACTCAAAGCCCCTGTCTTCATGCCAGAAAACCAACTGAAGTCGAGCACAACTTCAGTTTCTCAAGTGTAACGCCCTTGGTCAACAAATCAGCAGGGTGCTTGCTTCCACAAATTTTCTCAAGTAGCAACTGTCTGTCATCTAACAATGACCGAATAAAATGATACATTATCTGAATGTGCTTGGTCCAAGATTAAAATGTTGGATTTCTAGCTAAGAATATGTCGCTCTAGCTATCACTGTAGAGAGTGCCAATCTGAACCTCCTTACCCAATTCCGCCAAGAAACTCTGCAGCCATATCATCTCCTTTGCGGCTTTTGACACTGCAACATACTCAGCTTATGTAGTGGACAAAGAAACCGTCTTCTGTAGATTTGTGCCCCATGACACTGCAATGCCACCAAGAGTATAAACATAACTTGTTGTGCTCTTCCTACTGTCAATGTCTCCAGCTAAATCTGCATCAACATAGCCCTGTACCTCTAGGCTCTTTCCTGAGAAACACAAACAAGTTTCTGAAGAGCTTTTTAGGTATCTCAAAATCCACTTCACAACTTCTTAATGTTCCTTCCCTAGATTACTCATGTATCTGCTCACAACTCCCACTACATGGGCAATATCCGGTTTGGTACAGACCATAGCATACATAAGTGAACCAATAGCTGAAGAGTAAAGAATCTTACTTATGTAGTCTTGTTCCTCCTTTGACTCGGGTGACTGATTTTTGCGGAGTCTGAAGTAACTGTCTAAAGGTGTGTGAACTGGCTTAGCCATGTTCATATTGAACCTGCTAAGCACCTTTTTCACATATTCAGCCTATGAAAGTCTCAGCGTGCCTTTGAGTCGATCTCTAACAATCCTCATGCTAAGGATTTGTTTTGTCGCTCCCAAATCCTTCATTGCAAAGTGCTCTGACATCTGCTTCTTCAGATTATTGATCTCATCAATGCTGGCCCCTGCAATAAGCATATCATCCACATACAACAACAAGATGTTATAGGAATGATCAAAGTACCTGACATAACAACAGTGATCTGCCTGACATCTCTTGAACCCTGTATTGAGCATAAATTTATCAAACTTCTTGTACCACTGTTTGCGAGCTTGCTTCAGGCTATATAAGCTCTTCTTCAGTCTGCAAATTGAATCTTCTTTTCCTTGTACCATGAAGCCCTCAGGCTGGTGCATATAAATGTCTTCTTCAAGGTCTCCATGAAGAAAATATGTCTTCACATCTAATTGCTCCAGGAATAGGTCTTTGGTAGCAACCATAGCCAATACCATCCTAATGGATGTGAGCTTTACCACAGGAGAAAAGATCTCAGAGTAATCAATGCCCTGCTTTTGTAGAAGCCTTTTGCAACAAATCTGGCCTTGTACCTTTTACTATCATCAAACTCAGTCTTTATCTGGTATACCCACTTGTTGTGCAATGTCTTTTTCCCTAGTGGAAGTTCTGACAGTTCCCATGTTTGATTTTCTAGCAGAGAATCTATCTCCTCCTTTTTTCATCTATTAATGTTTCTTCATAGCTCTGTGGTTCTCCACTATTTATCAGCAAGATGTAATTCAAAGTTGGTGAGAAACGCTGCGGCGAATGCCTGCTCCTCACTGACCTGCGAACACTGACTGGAGTAGTGAATGACTCTGGACATGCCTGCGGAGTAATAGGAATGGGTGCCCCGAACCCACTTTCCTCCTCATTCCCATCTCTGTCCTGCTTTGTGTCCTCTAGTAGATCGTCAAACTCCATGAACGCTGACTCCTGAGGAGCTACTCCAAAATTTGTATTGGTTTTGTCCTTGTACATCATCTTCTCATTGAAAATCACATTTATGCTTCTGATAATCTTCCAATATTGATCATCCCAGAAACGATAACTGAATGCTTTGTCTTCATAACCAATGTAATAACATTTCTTTGACTTGGCCTCAAGCTTGCTACGTGCATCGAGATTGATTAAAACATAAGAAAGTCAACCAAAAGTCTTAAGATGAGAAAATTTGACCTTTTTGCCGCTCCAAACTTCCTCAGGTAATTTATAGTCTAATGAGACGGATGACCCTCTATTGATCAAGTAAACTGCAATGCTGACCGCATCTGCCTAGAAGGTTGGTGGTAGTCTGGCGTGCAATCTCATGCTTCTAGCATGCTCATTGATGGTCCTGTTCATGCGTTATGCAACTCCATTTTATTGTGGTGTCCCCAGAATGATCTTCTCCATTATAATACCCTGAGCTGCACAGTACTCCTTGAACCCATCGTCGATGTACTCATCACCATTATCAGGCCTCAAACATTTTCAGTTTTATATCTATCTTCGTTTCAACGAGACCTTCCAAGTTTTGAACACAGAAAATACATCAAATTTATGTTTCAGAAAGTAAACCCATACCTTTCTGTTGTGGTCATCTATGAATGTGACGTAATAGCGAGAGCCTCCAAGAGATGCCATTGGGGAAGACCCCCATACATCGGTGTGTACAAGTTTTAGTTTCCCTGCCTTTGACACCCTGTCACCTTTCAGGAAACTGACCTTCTTCTACTTCCCCATGATGCAAGTTTCACACATGCCGAAATCAACGGACTTCAGTTCTGGTAGTTTGCCTCTGGACTGAAGCTCTTTCAAACTTCTCTGACTCACGTGTCCAAGTCTGCAATTCCACATGTCTGTTGTGCTCTCTGCAACTGTGGTATCAACACTGTTAATTAGACTATCATACCAGTCTTCTTACCCCGAGCCAGTACTAGTGCTCCTTTAGTAACCTTTCAGGTGTTATCAGAGAACACTACTGAATGACCTCCCCCATCAAGCTGGCCAACAGATATGAGGTTCCTTTTCAGTTCAGGAATGTGTCTAAACTTTTACAGGATCTATTTGTTTTTGTTAAGGAGTGTAATTTCAACATCTTCCATCCCCACTACGTTCAAAACTGCTCCATCAGCCAGATATACTTTCCCAAAGTCACCTGAAACGTAGTTTTTCATTAACTCCTGGTGGGAAGATGTGTGAAAAGAAACCCCCGAGTCCAGTATTTAGTCGTCAGCAGAGCTATGAACTGTAAGCAATAACACATCCTGCACTTCTTTAGTTACAGCATTAGTACTGACATTCTTCGTCTTCTTAGGATTTTTACAGTTCTTATTTATGTGGCCAGTTTTACCACAATTCTAGCAGGTTGCTTGCTGACTAGGCTTTGACTCGCTCTTGCTTCTATGCTTTGATTTCGACCTCCCTCTATTTGAGTTTCTGTCCTATGATCTCCCTCTGAAATCAACATTCAGTGCTGAACTCGAACTTGAGGTCTCGCCAGAATCTTTCCTGCGCACTTGTTTAACAAGAATGAAATCACGAATATCATCATATTTCAGCTTGATTTTACTTGTAGAGTTGCTAACTGTCATCCTCATGGCTTCCCAGCTATTTGACAATGAAGCCAACAATATCAGCGCACATATCTCATCGTCAAAATCAATTTTAACGGACGACAATTGATTTATGATGGTGTTAAAATCGTTCAGATGTTGAACAACAAACACACCTTCTGCCATTTTCAGGTTGAATAAATTTTTCATCAAGTTCACATTGTTATTCGTCGATGACTTTTCATACATACCTGATAAGACCGCCATAAGATCTGTCGTCGTCCTCTCCTTTATGAAATTGTGAGCAACAGACCTTGATAGAGTTAATCGAATAACCCCTAGAACCTGTCGATCCAATGGATTCCAACAAGCCTCTACCTTCTCCGGTCGTTTTCCTAGTAGTGGAAGATGAAGTTTCTTCCCATAAGGTAATCCTCTATCTGCATCATCTAGTATCCAAAATCCGTGCCGTCGAACTTTTCGATCTCCGAAATCTTTACTCTGTCTCCGGCCATCGTTCTTCCTCAGATTCGAACCGGGGCTCTGATACCAGTTGTTGTGAAAAAACGACGACAATAAAGCAAAAAAATGGAACGAGAAAAATTGCACGCAGAAAAAAAAAACACCAAAGTGACACACAGATTTACATGGTTCGGCAAATTTTCCCACGTCCATGGAGCTACAAAGTATTTATTTCTTCGAGGAATTACATTGTCGAGCACCTCGATGTTTACAAGAAAATCTCTATTTTTCTCTCTCCCTTCCTCCCTCTCTCTCTTCCTCTATTTCTCTTAGCTCTCAAGATGACTTGACTTGGTCTTGCTTGGTTTGGTTTTCCTTTAAACCAAAAGAGATTATTTATAGAAATCATGAGAGCAGTAGGTCGGATGTAGGTGAGCGGTAGGTGAGATACTTAATTAAGAACCTAATTAAATTCGGTGGACCGGATCTCCACATTACCCAACAGATTCTTATCAGTTGATGAAAATTTGTTGATGATTTATAAATTATGACTTTTTAAGAAATAATATTCACCAATAAAATTTTTTTTCATTAATTTAGAAAAAAAAAAATTCTTTCTTAATTATGCTGCATGCGTGAGTCTGAAGAACAGCTGCTGCATGTTTTCATGCTCCTGCAAAACTCGCAGCATAATGCTCACATATAGACTGACGAAGCTCTCGAATCCAATTCTCGTGGAACCATAATTAGCAGAAGACTGACGAGTAGTACTAACTTAGCAAAGTACAGGAGCTAATTTGGGTTATATATATATATATATATATATATATATATATATATATATATATATATATATATATATAGATAGTCTTTGAAAAAAAATTAAATAATATTTTCTAAGGGCTGTCATAGTTCAGCAAATCAGATTAAAACAAAATTATTTTCATAATAAAAATTTCTAGAAAACAGTAAGAAGATACATAATAGCCAAAAGAAATGTGAAATCATCCAATCATTAAAGATAAAAATATCATTAGTAATTATATTTCATCATCTTGCAAGATAGTCCTCCAACACAAAAATAATTATCCTCCTTTCTGACTGCATGAACGATCACATGAGGGCTATTTGGCAAACATTGCAACAAAGTGGAGACTACCAGATCATTTATATCGTACAACAATATTGATCTATAGCTCAGATTGATTTTATGACTAATTATGATTGCCAGTTGGTAGTAAATGCTTCAAGAACAAACAAGTTCTAACACCTGTGGGCGTACTACAATGACTGACATGCATATATGTCAATGTTTAGAAACAAGTCGTATAAACTATATAACGATAAAAAAATCAATCAAAACACATGTTCTCATCTTCTTCATTTCATCCTAATTATTAGAGCTACAATTTAAAGTGCGTTATTATGAGAACTCTCAATATTGATCACACAATCTCCTTTACCTCTTGTCTCATGATTGATTGCCTTTAGAATTGGCTTCGTTAAGATTTATATGATGTGAAAGAGACCCAATTTTATGCATCATGCCCGGGCCGGACATCAAGGCCATACATCCCACCATGATATATTATATTAGAATGTGTTACTTTTAAAATTTCATAAATAAGAAGATAAAATGTTACATTATTATAAGATATTTGTATTTCTTGCACAATATCAAATGCTCTCTCTTCTCAAGTAATTTAGTTTTTGCTGCAACACATTTTAACTTTGTATGTACAATAATAAAATGCATACTCTTAAATACTAGTGAACAGTACATATTTTAATATGACATAACATAAATCTCATCATACGAACGACCAAAATCATAACAATGAATAGCATAAGCACACGATCACTGATAACACAATTAACTATATAAATCTTATAATTTTTTTTATATAATGATATACAATAATTTTCTAATTAACTATATTTTTAATACATAAATATGGAAATTTTAGTTATTTTCTTACTTGTGTACAACATCTTTGAGTTATTAGCAAATTTATCTCACTCAAATTTATAATCAATAATCTAAGTAAACACACCTAATTAAGCCTATTTTAGCGTTTTCCATGCCCACGCTTGAGTCAAACCCCAACTTACCAAATCTACAAAATAAGGCATTCATCATGATTTAGCTACTTTTTGAATTATCTATCTATATATCCATATTTATATATAGACATAATATTTGGCAAACAATTGAATGACATCACCAAAGATTTATCATTATAAAATCACAAATAAACTAGGAGTCCCATAAAATCATAAGCATGTTCATAAATTCTTTATTTCTTAAAATATATGCTAAAATATTATTAACATTTCGCCTTAGTTTCAAATCTAAGAAAGATTAAAATTCATCTTGGTTATATGAGTTTGGGGAGGGTAATAGGTGCTTGTAGGGGTGAAATCAGGTTATGTTCAGAAGACAATTGCCCCCCTAAAATGTAATATTTTTCAGTATAAATTATATAATTTATTTTTTTCATTCTTGTGTAGTTTAAGTGATCTAGTAATTTTTCTTGCCTTGATATATTTCTTTGCCCAATACTTAAAAAAAATTAGGCATTTGGTGATTTTGCACATTCTAAAAAATAATGTCGGTTCAGCTCCTTGACATGCTTATGAGATAACTCATTAAACTAGTGACTAAGTGCTTAAAATTACTGCTCCTATAAGTAATTACCATTATGTTCAAATTACACATTGTGGATGCAAAATTATGTTATGTACTCATATAAGTAGCATATTGATTGAAAATAAAATGAGAACTTTTGAAGATCATTTCCTGAAAATAAAAAAATAAAAAAAATTCAAAGAGATTTAATTGCACTTACATATATCAGATCTTTATTATATTCAAGTTCATAAAAATTTTCTCTTGATAAATTTGTTAAAACACATGATATCAATTATAAATTTATAGACATTAAAGCCTAAGCTTTTAGATGTAATTATTAAAATATATATGAAAATTTGAACTTTTAACTTTGCAAGACATACTACAACAATTTATAATATAGCTTATATATTTCTAAAATCTCTTATATTATGGACTAATTATACACTTATTAAATAAATTGATGCTTAAAATGAAATTATTTTTGACTTTAACGTGCATCTAACTATTGAGATCCGGTAAAAAGGGTTAGATTAGCAAATTTAAAAATAAATTTGGTTGAGAAGGAAATCATAATAATTAATTAGTTGGTGAGGAAATGTAATCGCCTTTCAAATTACAAAAATTATATCTTCATTAATTATCTTTGTTTAAAGTCACAAATAACTGTACATAATTAATAAAATCTTAACTTTTCTTAATTGTATATTGAGTTGCTAAATTAAAAAAATTAATTAAAAATTTTGATATAATTATTTTTTCCGTGAAAAAAAAATAAAATTAATTTTAAGATAAAAAATAGTATAAAATTTTTCTATATAGCATTAATTTTAATAATAATTTATTAATTCTAAAAAATATACTGTTCAAAATTATACTAGAATATCACACTTTTTTTTCTTACTAATTTATGCTGCATTATGTTAGACCTACAAATGAATCAGGTAATCGACAAGGGAGAGACCAATGTAATATCCATGAATTAATACTACCAGGAAGAGACCGGTGTAAAGAAAGTGAGAGAATATGATGGATGTATTCTCTGCACAGACTATATGTTGTGCCCACCGATTCCCCTTTGGTTGAGCATAGTAGATGACCTAGGAGAAATAGAGGACAAGAAATGGTTAAGTTAGAGTCACGACTCAAGGTCCCATGAAACGCCTCGAAGCTCCTCTTCTAGTCTCTCTCTCTCTTCCTTTATACATATGTACAAGAAAAATATTAAAACAGAATTCGTGTCATTAAAAGGTCAGTTTGTTGTGACTTATGAAAGAACTGTGACATGTGTGTTAAGTGACATATAAATGAAGATGCAACACATGTCAATCCCGTATGTCAGTCTTTGATTTTTGTGCTCTTATAGTTACGAGGATCGTCAATGAGATGAGCTTGTCTAATTGATGATTTTGTCAAATGGAAGGGTTTGCACAGTTCAACAAGTTAGTATGTCGAGATAGTTTAGTAGGTCAACTTGCCAGTAAGTGCGAGGCAACTGGCATATCAACAAGTTGGATTGACAGACTCCCCTAACAAATTACTCCAATGAAAATATTATCTTTTGCATAGTTGGGCCAATCTAAGCCTATGAGGCTTGTTGAGTGCGGAATTTGACTAATGAGTGCTGCTTTTAATACACATAGTTTCCCGATTCTTTTATTACTTTGACAGATTAATGCAATATCAAGGAGAGAATGAAATGATTTTTTTTTTTTTGCATCATTGCTTACCAACGTTAGTGGCAATATGTATTGGCACATGAGCTGTTGGCATATGTAGGGAGCTAGATCGCTGCATAGCAGTAACATACTTGATGTGATATTGAAATATGCTCCAAATCAATTTATGTTTACATTTTGATCTTTAATTGAGTGGATTTGGGTGCACCTTTAATTGAGCTTTGAACAATTTTTAAGGGGCTGTAGTTCTCCTACAAATAGTTGTCTTTTTCCTCTTACTTGTGAGCTTAGACTGTCATTCTAATGGGGTCCTTAACTCTTCTTAAGGAAATAGTCTTTTGAGCCCTTGAGCAGGGATAAAGTTGTTGGATGTATAAGAAAATGCGTAGAGGTTGCAGACTCCTTAAGCGAGAATTTTTTTTTATCTTTCCCTTTGCTTCAAGAGATTTGTCGTTCGATATTCTTGAGTGAGAGATATTCTAGGACGAAGGTGAAGTTTTTGGGAGAAGCATTGTTGGCACACACCCTTTGTAAGAGAAAAGATATAGCCTTCAGAGAAGAGGAGGTTTGAAATAGGAGTAGATCACTCAAGAAGGGAGAAATAAGTGAGGAAAGTATATCTTTGAGATCTTTTTCCAAAGTTGCTAATATCTTGGACTCTTCTCTGAACGTGGTGGGGAAGGTTGCTATAGTTGAAATAGCGACAGTGCCCCGGCCAGGAGCTAGATTGTTAGGAGGCGTCTCCATTGATCTAAATGTTCCTAATGAAGAGCAAACTTTTGACATATACGATGGGTTGAAGGAGATGTGGGATGGTGCTTTTTAAACTCAGCACAGGTGATAAGGATAATATAATCCATTTCCAAAGAAGAGATAAAGTTTGAATATTCATTAATCTTATAATAATTTTCTCATGTTACATTCAAATGCAGCTATGATAGTTGATCTTTGAGCTGGTCAGGCGACCTCTCTAAGAT
This sequence comes from Phalaenopsis aphrodite, assembly GCA_003013225.1. Lineage (NCBI taxonomy): Eukaryota > Viridiplantae > Streptophyta > Magnoliopsida > Asparagales > Orchidaceae > Phalaenopsis > Phalaenopsis aphrodite. The sequence goes on from NEWO01000118.1 coordinate 1,028,512, forward strand.
TTACCTAAATTTAATGATGATTGGGTTGAACTAAAGTTTTTCGAGCATTCTTTTGTTAACTTGACTTTGTGAGGCAACGTGATTGTTAGGAGGTGTCTCCATTGATCTAAATGATCCTAATGAAGAGCAAACTTTTGACATATATGATGGGCTGAAGGAGAGGTGGGAAGGTGCTTCCTAAACTCAGCATGGGTGATAAGGATAATATAATCCATTTCCTAAGAAGAGATAAAGTTTGAAGATTCATCAATATTATAATAATTTTCTAATGTTACATTCAAACACATATATGAAGTTGATCTTTGAGCTGGTCAGGCAACCTCTCTCGAAGTTTTACCCAAAATTAATGATGATAGGGTTGAACTGAAGTCTTTCGAGCAATCTTTCATTGACTTGACTTTGTGAGGTAACATAGTTTTTACTAATAAGACTAGTGAATTCAATTTTTTTCGCTTGTCAAGATTTAGTGCGAATAAGGGATTGGAGATTTAGGACAAGAGACTGCCAGTAAGACGTTGCTACAGGTGTCAACCGTGACTTACATCTCTCTAGTTCTTGGGGGATTATCAATGCCCACTGAATGAAGGCAAGAGCATGCAAATCTGTTTAAGGATTATTTCCATGTTCAAGAAATAGACCACTAAGAATATTGGGGCTATCTGAGGGAATAGTTGGCAATTGTAGAAGAAGGCCTTTGGAATTCCAAAAGTGTAATTCCAATCTTGCTGCAAGAGAAAAATTTTCTAAATTTAAATTTAAGGAATGTATTGATAAGTTGCAAACAATGTTGGAGGCGTCCGTTGATATAAGATCCCAGAAGTTGATAGTTGCACTTGAAGCATTATTAGAAGAAAATTTAAAGACTTTTAGGAAGAGTCGATGAAGTTTGGAAGGGTTAAAGATAATGCTTGCCTTTCTCTAGCCACATCTTGAGCTGAACAAGTCATGTGGTTCATGTATGACAGTAGGTTGGTATTGCAACATCTCCCCCATTTTGGTAAGATTAGTTTGGATGATGTGAGAGAAAATAATCTTCATTTTTTATATATCTAACAGTTTTTGTGTCTTATCTTTCATCTTGTATACTTGTTGTAATGTGACAAATACATGAAGGGAAACTTATCGATTGATCTTTTTCTCCGTTGTTGTACTTAGTGATGTCGCAATGTTGTGAAGCAGAAATCAACCATGTAAATATATGTGTCACTCAATTAATATATGAATTTGATTGTGTGTATTAATCATTTAGGGAACTTTTTAGTTTCCACAATAAGTGAATATTTAAGTTTACCAGTCTTGACTATTGTTCGAAGAGTTAAATTTCTAGGAGTTTTAAGTGATTATTTTAAATTTTTATTAAAACAATAGAATCCTTAGTGGAGAGTAGGGATTTTTATTCCCCTTTAATTTGAATCATATGAATTCTTGATAATCTTCCAATAAAATTTCAAACTAATGTTAACAACTAGTGACAAATCCTCCTTTGTCTCTTCCAAGGTCATGAGAAGCATTAAAAGTTCATATGAAAGTTAAACTGATTTAACCATTTAAATTTAGCTACAGGGCAAACAAATGAATTGAAGCTTTTCATGTTTTTGAAGAATGGGGAGCATCAATCCCATGACTTCGATATGAACTGTTTGAGACCTGCAATTCATCTAGTTAAGGTTTTCATCTCCTTGAGGTTTTTTTGAGGTGACATGTCTAATATGACATGTATCTTCTCAAACTTAGGCTTAATCTTCTGAGCTTGAGTAGATATCCCAAAAACCCACTTGAGCTCTCTCTGAAATTATAATTTCGATGATTGAGCTTTAAGTTGAACTTCCTCAAATTTGCAAATATTTCCTCCAAGTCTTGCATGTGTTGCTCAAGTGACTTACATTTTATTAAGAAATCATCAATATTTATTTTAATATTTTTTATTTGAAAAACCATACATCCATCAGCCCTTGGTTGGTTCATCCAATATTTTTTAGACCAAAATGAATTACATCATAACAATAAACTCCTCCCTAGTAAAGAAGGCAAATTTTTCTGCATCAATCATGTGCATTTTGATTTGATGGTAGCCTGAGAATGCATCCAAAAAACTAATGATTGAATGTCTCACAATAGAGTCGACATACATATCATCAATTCTTAACAATGGATGAATGTCTATTGAGCACATCGAGTGAGATTAGGGAACTTGACACACATCTTCCACTTAATATTTACGTTTCACAACTCAACACATTGGCTAGGTATTTAAGATATTTTTTTCTCCCAAATGAAGTTGGTATCCAACAACTTCTCGACTTCTTGCCTAATTGGTTGGGCTAACGTGCCCGCCGCAACCCTCATTTTTTACTTGATGGATTTTGCTTCTAGCTTCGCTTTCAATATGTGACCAGCGACGTCAATGTCTACCCTTGACATTTTGTTGGTAGTATATGCAAACACGATGCAATGCTTCCTTAAGAATGACAACAATTGATCTTGATGTTTAAGGATAAATTCGAACTAATCTAGAAAGTTCTTCTTCCAAAGCTAGCACATGCTCTGTGGCTTTAGTATATTCCAATACATACCATTATTTGTGTTGCGCAGGAGGAGATGTTTGTGCACATTCTCTATAGTTCATAGATAATAGGTTATGAATTGAAGTAAGTCTCCTTAGCGATGATATGTCTTCCACCGAAAAATTTTACTGCAACTTTGAAGATAAGGGTTGTCACTTTGAAGATAATTAACACCAATATTCTAATAATAACATTGTATGTGTTGGGTGCATCTAAGATAATAAAGTCAACTGATGATGTGTGCTGATTCTCTCCTTCTCTCTAGTAAAAGGTAGAGTAATCATCACATGGGAGCTCTTCAACAATTTTTGTGCACTAGAAATTTATGTTATGAACATTCGTTTGAACTCTCAAAAGGAAGTAATGACTCCCACAAAGCGTAAAGTTGATTCATTTGATATAATAAAGAATAAACAACATTTCAAAGCATTGTTTACCCTTAAAAAACACACAACTGACTATAAACAAGCTACAGAGTCAGCAATATCTGAATTTCCTTTGAAAGATTCCAAAGGTGGAATCTTAAATTTTTTTGGTGATATGGCTTCTGTAATATCATTTGAGATTGTATTCTTTAATGACCTTCGCATTCTGCTTATTTTTCTAGTTCCTTCGTCCAAGGATTAAGAAGATTTCTCATCTAGGATGTAAGTTTCATGTTCATTTCCTTCTTCTTAATCTTCTTCTAGCCTTGGTGCAAGGGCCTTTCTATGTCATGCTCTTGGTAGATCCTTCCTCGGTGTGTCTTGTCTGCGAGCCACCAAACTTAGTGATCTGGTATGTCTTTTAGGATGAGCCTTTGATCCATATTTAAAAGTTTCTTTTCTTGTTTCTTACATAGCCTTCATCATTTGTATCTTCAATTGATTGATTTATTGCGTTACCAATTCTTTAGTACAATTCATTGTACTCCTTTGTTTCCTTCTTGGTTTGGAAGATATTCTGGCGGAGTTTAAGTATAAATTACACATTTACCAAATCTTAGGACGTAAGGTCATATAATATTCGTGAGTTTATACAACACGGGAGAGACCCATGTAAGGAAGGTGGCAGAAAGTGTGTATGTATTCTCCATGCTTGGACTATACATTCTTCCCTCTGATTACCCTTCGACGGAGCTGAGGAGATGACTTAGCAGCAAGAGAGGACCTGACACTATGTTCCCCAAAAAGTCTCAGAGCTCATCATCTAGTCTCTCTCTCTCCCTTTATATATGTACAAGAAAAACACGAAAGTGTAAGTTGTGTCGTATAAGATTTTATCCGCAGTAACTTGATGAAAGGACAATGATATGCATGTCAGACAACTTATAAATGAGGATGACATAAGTCGATCATTTTGTGTCAGTCTTTGACTTTTGTATTCTTATAATCATGAAGATCACCGTGGAGGCGAGCTTGTTTGATTGATGAGTTTGTTAGACGAAAGGGTTCAACCAGTTCGACAAGCTAGTTCGCCAAAATAATTCGGTAGGTCAGCTCGACAGTTAGTGCATGACAATTATCATATTAGCGAGTTGGGTTGGCAGATTCTTCTAAGAAGTAATTTTGACGAAAATTGTGTCTTCCGAGTTGTTAGGTTGATCCAGGCTCACGAGGCATATTACTAGTAAACTTTGAACTATGAAGACTGCTTTTTAGTATACACCCATGAATAAGTTTGTTAAGAAGCTAGATCATGGTTTAATATAAGACCTGATGAAATACTCAATATAAGTCTTGATATAAAGCTCTATCAAGACAGATACACAGTTATTTAAATTCTTTCTTTTATTTGAGTATTTATCTCTACATTATTAAGATGCTTAAGATGGGTACTTTTTATATATTGTAAATAATTAAATTAAACTATTGAGCTTTAACCAATTAAGTCTTACAAGAAGTTATTTAAAATTACTTTTTAAGAAAATAATAATAAATTTTTGAAAATGTTACATAATGTTAAATTAAAAATTTTATTAATTAAACTCAATAAGATCCATTTATTGAGTTGAGCTTAAATATGCCTTTGATAAATGAGATTGAGCACAATAACTATTATTAATTACTATAACCCTACCATAAAAATGTACATTTAAGTACATATCCAATAAACAATCATATAAACAACCTTCCACTAAGCTCGGCTCCCACCCGAAATGAGCGTTATGATCCTTCCGGAAATTTGGGGCACTCTTATCATTACTATTTTCTTTTTAAATTTCAGCTGCTCGGCGATCCTCTGAGTATCGACTCTTCCCTCCCGTCAAAATCGACGGACGGATCTCCCCTATCGTTCCTCCCTACATAAAGTCTCACAAACCTTTTCTTGGCCTGCACTCCGCTCTCTGCAGAGCTTTTGTTCCCTTCACCTCCCTCTACTCTCAACTTTCCTCTTCCTCAACAATGGCCTTCCAGTCACTTATCCCTGTTCTACTATTACTCTTCTCGCTTCTCCCAACCATTTCCACCTCCCCCTCCTCCTCCTCCCCTGTTTCCTCGCCGGTTATTGGCGTAAACTACGGCCAAGTAGCGAACAACCTCCCATCTCCTGATGAAGTACTCCCCCTCGTCCGCTCCGTCGGCGCCGGCCGCCTGAAGCTCTACGACACCGATCCCGCCGTCCTCCGCGCATTCGCCGGCACCGACATAGAGTTTATCGTCGGTCTTCCTGACCAACTGGTTCCTAAACTCCGCGACCCCGCGGCTGCCCTCTCATGGGTGAAATCCAACCTCCAAACCCACATTCCCCGCACAAAAATCACCGCCGTCACCATTGGCAACGAAATCCTCTCCAGTAACAACACCCTCCTCATTCAAAGCCTCATTCCCGCGATCCAGTCTGTCCATTCAGCACTCGTCACCCTCAACCTCGATCGCCAGGTCGCCGTCACCACCGCACACTCCCTCACCATCCTCTCCACCTCCTACCCCCCTTCCGCTGGCAGATTCCGACGGGATCTCCTTCCTTACATCTCCCCCCTCATCAATTTCCTCAATAAAACCGGATCCCCTTTTCTGATCAATGCCTACCCATTCTTCGCGTACAAAGCTGATCCCAAGCGGGTTTCGCTTGATTACGTCCTATTCCAACCAAGCGCCGGCGTGGTTGATTCGGGGACAGGGCTAAGGTACAGGAACATGCTGCACGCGCAGGTGGATGCAGTCGTGGCCGCAATTGCAGCTGCGGGTGGGGAGAAGACGGTGGAGGTAAGGGTATCGGAGACAGGGTGGCCGTCGGCGGGGGATGAGGATGAGGTGGGGGCGACGCTGGAGAATGCCCGGAGGTATAATGGAAATTTGATGAAGATGGTGGCGGAGGGGAAAGGGACGCCGATGCAGCCCAGATCGCCGCTTCAGGTGTATGTGTTCGCTCTTTTTAATGAGAATATGAAGCCCGGGCCATCGTCCGAGCGTCATTACGGGCTGTTTAAGCCCGATGGCACTCTGGCTTATAACATTGGGGTTACAGTGCCGGGTCTTAATTCGACGACGAGCGGCAATGGCGGCGATGGCGGCAATGGCGGCGGAGATGAGAGCTCGCCGTTGGTCGACTCTGCTTCTCCTGGCATTTACTACACTGTGTACTCTGCCGTGGTAAGCTAAAATCTCCAGATTTTTTTTTAATCTATATATATATATATATGAGCCCAACAAGATTACATGTCCAGTTAACTCGAACTCTATTCATTTACACCCTTGTATAGTTTATAGTCATAGTGGGTCACTTCTGCACTTACGGGCCTTTTTCGTTTCTCATCTTATAGTTGATGGCTTTTTCTGATGAGATTCGTTGGCAGAATTATTAGTGCTTGGTGATATAAATAATAAAATCAAGATACTAAATATGTAAATTTTAATGTTTTGATCTTTGTTATTTATATAATCCTCCTTGATTTAATGTTAATTTTATTGGAAAAAGGTCTTATTAGGAATAAATTATTAATTATTTTGATCATTATTTAATTTATTTTCTTAATAAACATAATATAATCCAGATAGTGTCTAATTTGTTCGTTATTTCGATCATGCTAATCTTAATGTTATTTTTCAATTTATCTTATTCTGTTGATAAGATAAAATTTAACTTCGAGTATATTTGGCAGTGCAGCATTATAATTATTCCTCTGTATTTTGTTTGAGTTCTCAAAAAATTGCAGATGAAAATTGTATTTTCTATCTGATCTAACTGCCTATGATGGTTGTTAGAAAATTGCTTTCTCTCGTAATAGCTCCCATAACCTGTTTAACATTTAATTATCATATCATATGCCCACTTGGATGAGGCATAGTCCGTCTGAAATAGAATTTTATTGACTAATTTTAAGAGATAGTGGGCCAAATTTAATTATCCTTAAAAGAATAAAATTTTTTGAATGATTGCTCCTATGGCTGTAAGTGCTTGATAAGGACTTGTCTTCAATTTGACCACAAAATAATAAAAATAATAATTAAATATGCAGAACATAAACTATATGACAAGAATCTGAAAAAGAAATAAATAAATAAACAAAATCTAGTTGTATTTGAATGAACAGATTTAGTGGCTTATTTGATGGCTTGAATTTAGGAAATTTGATTTGAAAAATTATTTTCTGAATTGTGTCATTTTGTTGGATAACACACGTATAAAAGAGATAAAATAGGAGTCATCTTGAATTTTTAAGTGGAAAAATCTAGAAAAAAAAAACTGCGGGGCCTAGTCCATTTAAAATAATACAATATTTAATTAAGTACATAGACTCGTTCATTATGAATTAGAAAATATTAAATTATAGTTTTGATGTACAACGATAGTTCAACAATAATAGTTTTAATAGGCCGCAAAGGCTATAGTCGATTTTTATGAAAGCAGTAGTCTGCCATGAATGTTGTAAACGATAAGAGTAGTTTAAACTTGGCGTAAAGACAGTAGTTGAAAGTCGTGACAGATGGTTGCTTCAGGAGCGTCAGTTAGCCAAAAAAGTTGTAATGGGGAGCTACATGTGTTGTGAGTCATGTAAGCCCATAACGGTGAGCTGCGGTAACATCAATAAGCCACAGTCTGAAATTGGGAGTTGCATGAGCTGTGAGTCATCCAAATCGTAGTGATGAGCTGTAATAACGTTTGTAGGCCATAGAGTCCAGAGTTATGAGCTTTATGAGCCGTGGAATAGATCGCAAAAGTCCATAGTTGATTTTTATGAAAACAATATCTGCCATGAATGTTGTAAATGGTAGGAGTAGCTTCAACTTGCTGTAAAGGCCGTTGTTGAAAGTCGTGGTAGATGATTACTTCAGGAGCGTCAGTTAGCCAAAGAAGATGTAGTGGGGAGCTACATGAGTTGTGAGCCACGTAAGCCCATAACAATGAGTTGCGATAACATTAATAGACCACAGAGTCTGGAGTTGGGAGCTGCATGAGCTGTGATCGTCTAAGCCATAGTGATGAGTTGTAATAACGTTTGTAGGCTATAGAGTCCAGCGTTAGAAGCTGTATTAGCTATGAACCATGTAAGTCGTAGTTAGTTACATGGGCCGCATTAGTGAGTTGTAATAACATATGTAGGTCACATATGTCGGAATTGGGAGTTGAGTGAGTTGTAGGCCATGTAGCTAGTGGTTGGTCATGTAAGTCGTAATCGTGAGTCACAATAGCGTATGTAAACCACAAAGGTGGGATCAAAACTTGCATGAGTTGTGGACTACGTAGGTCATAGTTGATCACATAGGTCGTAGTAGTAAGTCATAATAATGTTTGTAAATCGTAGAGGAGAAAGTTGGAAGCTACATAAGTTGTGGATCATGTAGGTCGTAGTTGTTCTCATGGGCTGCACTGCTAAGCAGTAATAACATTCGTAGGCTATAGAGGTCGGAGTTGAGAATGCATCCGTAGTGGACTACGTAGGCCATAATTAGTCACTTAAGCCATAATAGTGAGCTGCGATGAGAGAACTTCATGAGTTCAGATGAAGTTATCCTATTCTAAGTACAATGATCATAAGCCGTTATTGAAGAGATTTATTGTTGAATCCTCAATACGTCGTTATTCATGATCACTTATTGGGAGTATGTTGTTAAATCTTATGCGGGTGTGCTAGTGTATTGTCTTCTGGTTGCGTCGTTGGATTGTTTTCAGGATGTGTGCGTCGTTGCATTGTTTTCAGGATGTGTTATTACAAAGCCTTCGTGGTGCATTATTGCACTATCTTCGGGGTGCTTCGTTAAACCGTCTTCGGGGTCAGCCGTTGCATAATGTTTAAGACGACGCACTGCTCCGTAGGGTGTTTTGTTACTCTACAACATACGTTGTTATTCCACACAGAGCATTGCTAAAATGAACAAGGGTGGTCAGTAGTGTTCAACAACGATCGACGAGCGGTGGTAGGCAGCAGCAGAAGCGATAAGTGTTTGTTGGATCTTTGATCCAGAACAACGTTGGATTTCGGCTCCTCCTTATGTTTCTTGGTCTAGCTCTAATTATGGGTCTTTCGGTCTTCTTTCATTACGAGTGTAGGGCTTTATTTATAAAATCTAAGAGTAGTATCCATTGTAAATAAGGAAATTATCTAAACCACTCTATCAGATGACCCCGAAAGCCTCCCAAGATTGGGCGATATTTTTGTGGACATTTTAGGTTTTTGTTGATGTCAAAATTGAGTAATTTTGGACTCGTTGGATTCGTCTTATCGAGACACTCGATTCAACTATAAGCATGTCATGTCTTATAATCCATTTGAACTTCTAATTAGCTAGTTTAATGACTTGATTTGACTTTGATTGGGTCAATTTTGGTATCATTAAATCTCTCTTGTCGAGTCGGTCGGTCTGACTATAAGTTGGTTGAGTTTTGAATTATATTTAATTTGAGTTTGGAAATTTCTTCCTCAATAAAAGCCCCGAGTTTCATGTCATGCCTCTAGATTTGTATTAGATAATAAAAATTTGCTGATGACATATCAATATTATATTCTTATACGTATGTATATATATGTCTTTTCAAATATTATTACAACTCATTAAAAACAAGTTTTTTATTATTACATTTAAATTAAGCAGAAACATCCTAATGTTTTCCATCCAAAAGCAACTAATAGAGCTTTAAAATGCGGTTCAAATGCTAGAAATGTTAACATTATTTAATAAGTACCACTCAAATTTTATGCATTCACATATCTACCGCATAAATTTTGATATTTAATTATATAATATTTTAATATCATAATCACATCAAAATATATGCACAAAAAAAAAAAAACTTCATTTGAAAAGAATAAATATTAATAGTATTTTTATGTGATGTTAAATGGTATCGTATCATCGCCTGTAATTAGCTCTCCGCCCATTTTGTTCCTCCAGCTATCCAAAACGTTGCCGCTCCTTCGATGTGTCTGTTCTCCAGCAACAACTAGTTGATGAGTTGCCACTCATTCCTTCCATGAACTTAAGATTTCTCCTTTTTTAGGTTCGAATAATGCTCTAATTGCAGGGTTTGATTTCACATACGACTGAACATAAAAGTAGAAAAATATAGATTCCCTCAATTGAGAAAATTATGGATCCACTTGTAATTAAGCTCCACAAATGCTCACAACGAAAGTCTAATTATGTACTTGATGGCTTATTTCAGGAGGAAGGCAGACGGGCATGGCTGAGTGGAGCGATGGCGGTGGTGGGCCTGATCTTCCAATTAGTGTTAGTATGATGCTGATCACTGTTCGCTAGGCTTTAAGATATTTGTTGGGACGCGTATAGCTCGTTGGTAGATCTCACATGCGGCTGGCTTCTGGCTATTTCTGGTACATTCAATCTGTTATTAATTTTGGGACTTGATTATAGCTTTTGGTTTTCTTTTTTTTTTTTGTTTTAGTTTTGCTTTCCAGCACAGCTTGTGTTGTTGGATAACAGCCAATCAGCATGTAGGAATCATATTGGGGGGTGTCATTGGTGCCCCATCATCAATGTGTGCTGGACAATGCATGTTGAAAATTAATTTTAAAATTGTTTAATTTGCTTTGGATGAGTGCCATATAAAATGTAATTATTTGTTTTTATGTATTACATTCATTTTAAAATAAACCAATGATAACCTTGAAAGATCATAAGCAAGATTGTGAAATTTGGACCGGATATTAAACCGGTAGAAGTAAATGTTCAAGATTTAATGGTTCAACTGGGGTTAAACCAAAGGGTGAATTGGACGTCGTGATAAAAATTTAAATTATTTTAATATAATTTAATAAAAAAATAATGATATATGAATATTATTTTTATCGATTCAACAAATAATATTTTAATTTGAGACTATTTTTTGAATATTTTGAACAATATTCTAAACAAAAAAATTAAGATATGATATTATAACTTTTTTTTTTAAAATTTAAATATCATATTTTTGTCCATATAATTAGAATCAAAAGACATTAAGTAATGTTTAAACTGACCAGTTCCTTAAAAATTAAACTGCTTCACAAGTTCATCAGTCGTTGTTTCTGGCGAGTTTAATCTCGGTTCTATACAGAAGTGGTTTCGAGCTTGGACTGACATGGTTGAATGACCGGTTCACGATCAAACCGGCCGTTTTGGTCCCAATTTTTAAAAGCATAGTCATAAGTCAAATTCTCCATGGTACCAACGGCAATAATTGGAAACCACAAAATGGGCTTGGAGCTAAAGGCACAAACAATCACTTGGTCCTAAATCATCATGTTATAGCTCTCTAGAACACCCTCATTTATCCAGGATGTACTTGATATATTTGTAAAGTAGGTCATATGGCGAACATTAGAACACTTAATAATAAGGATTATATTGTTTCTTTCAGCTCGAGTACCGAAAGGCCAATCCAAATTTAAGGGGAGGAGATGCCAATGGCTAATCCGAATTTAAGGAGAGGAGATGCCATTGTTGAAGCCAAGCGCTTAGAAGATAGTTGATTCAAGAATAAAATGGTTTCCACTAGACAATGTAGATCTTAACCGCTTTATATTAAATGAAGAAAAATGATGGAATGAGCTTAAAATATGCTCTTAACATCGAAAACATTGAAGTTACAATGAACGTTTCTTGTCATCAAATTTTAATAATCGTAAGATTTTGAAGGGAGGCAATCCAAACGCATTTAGAGATATCTGAGATCGTCCTTTAAATAAAAGAACATTTACATACATACCACCCAATTCTTATTCTTCTACATATCTACACTCAAGCTTTACTTTTTACAATTATACCATCCAAATCTTTTATATTACATATAAAAATATCACTATTTTAGCTTTACAAAATTGAAATATACATTTACATACATCTATAAGGTGACATGCATGAAAATATTAAAGATTAGCTATGACATACACAAATTTTCTTCATTCGCATGACTCCCGAGGTGTGTCACATGAGGCAATTTTTTTAGCACGAAATATTCAACCTTCAATTAAAAATCATCTAGAACAATTTCAATTAAGAAACAGTGCGGTCTCTACTATAAGTTTTAACACGTAAAAATTGAGGTGTCTCCTTCTGCTTAATTCTCTTTTATCCGAATATGTGTTGGATTTTCATGCAACGTTAAGACGCTAAATAATTATTCTATCTTCGCGGGCCTTCCGACACGCATCAAGATGTTAGATATGTAAATACACAAGAATTGAGTGGTATCTATGTAAATATTCCTTAAATAAAATATATTTAACTAAGTTGAGACAACACACAAATATGAGATGGTAAAATTGTATTAGCTGATGAAAACAAAAGAGACGTTAACTTCCAAAGAACTTTGTCCCCTCATCCTCCAACCCCTCTCACCAACCCTCTAATAAATTGGCATATATGAAATAAATATGCATTTATAAGACGTCATGGAGAGCTATCATGTGGAGGCAATTATCAATGACCACCAAAATAAATGAAATGGGCGGTTTTTAGGTTAGTTGGCAAGAGAATAATACAATGGACCATAAGCATCCAATAAGGTGTAGCTATTAAAGCAAGGGCTATTAAAGAGGTTGATGTTGGCATCATTCCCTAACAAAAAATTGAGCCAGTTTATGCAAGTAAGCCATTAGAATGAGTTGTTAGGCAGAATAGACATACATTACTAAAGATACTCTCAAATAAAATCATAAGATTTAATTTTTCTCACCATGAGCTATTGAGGCCAAAATTCTAAATGAACCTCAATCTTTATCTTGCTGCTAGTATCAGTATACAAAGCATGCAAAGTCTTCCATTTTCTTTTGCATAAAGTGGGTTGGTAATGGAACATTTTTACAAGGGCCACCATAAGACAAAAAAAAAAAAAAGCAACAAGATAACCAATTAGTAACTTTTTTAATCATGCATTTTATCTTATGAAGAGATCAAAATTAACAAGGTATATAGTTCTATAAAATAGATTTAAGAAATTGAAGCCTTATTGTTAAGGACACAAGTCTATATTTATGATTTTCTATGCTAAACTTTAATAGAAGAGTTAATCCATAGATGACATCTTAGAGCAAAGAGAGATCCTTAGATTCTTAAAATGAGAAGATCTTGATGTTAGTTCTGGTGGAAATACTAGCCAATTTTATTAGAAATATAATGAGCAAATCTGATTGCTTGATTGTCTTTAATCAAGAGGTTAAAAAAATTTATGAGACGCTACTTGAGGCTAACTACATAGAAGCTTCATTAGTATTTTGTAAAATTTAAAAAGAGAAATAGAAGCACAATTATTACATTATAAAAGTTAGTTAAAAAAAATCGGTAGCCTCATGAATGATCTTCTGAGTTAGTAAAAGAGGCTGAATAGACAACATTTATAATGTTAATCTATTTTTATCTTTGATATTAAAATATAAAAATTTTAAATGATGTTCTCCTTTGGATAAATAATTAATATTAATCATTCATATGAGCTAGTTGTATTCAAAGTTGATCTTTAATATTCTTAGCAACACATAAAATGCTTAAATTAAGAAAATAAAACTATAGTAATGAAAATATTCTAGACCAAAAATGAAAATGTTACAAACAATGTTTATAATTTTCACTAAAAAAATATCAAGATCAAGAGATTTAGAATACTTCTAGATAATATTTTGATTATGGTGATAAAAGGAGCTATTTACTTGAAAGAATGTGGAAGTAATTCACAAGGTAACTAGGTCATATGCCAAAATTTAGGCATACATACTAATCATAAGAAAATTAATATTCAAATAAAGAAATGTGCTTAAATAAATTCTAGATTAAAAAGGAGAGGGTGGAAGAATGTCTTGCCACCAACCCATTTGATATAAATGGCACTACCATAACCAGTATTGTTGCATGCCGGAGAATTCACAATGGTAGAGTTATATTAATATCTCTGCATTGCCTGAGAATCAAACACAGATAAAAGAAGGGTTGATATAGGGATCACATGGGTGTTTTTACATAAAAAATTCAAAAGGGTAAAAACCACAAGGCCTAAACAAGTTGAAATAGTTTCACCATGTCAATAAAGATTACAACACTTTACCAGCCCTTAACTAGAAGGAAGCAATATTACGTAAGTGGTAGTTATCCCACTAGAATAGTGATGTTAAGAAAGTGGTGACGATCCAGTTGCTATGAAGTAAGACCGGTGACAGAGACGAGAAGACAACGATGGCCAAATAACAATGGTTTGGGTTGGTGGTGGTTTGGTGACGGTGATGATTTGACAACGATGATGGCTAGGCAACAATGGTCCGATAGTGATGTTAGACAATAGCGGTGACCCGACTGCAGTGGTTTAAAGTGATAGCAGCCAGACGACAGTATCACAGTCAGATGACAGTAGTTTACTAGTGGCAACGATCGCGGTTCGATAGTAGCGACAGTGTTGGCCAAGTTACAGTGGCCGAGTAGAGCTAGTTCATTGATGGTGGTGTCAAGCAATCATGGTCTGGGTATAGCAGTGGCCTAAAGACGATGGTCCTATGGTGGTGAAGCTCAATAACCCTTAAGAGGTTGGAGCTCTTTCACCTTTTTTCTCTAGGACTTGTTCTCCCTTCATGAAGAGAATATGAATATTTATGGATTTTATGAGTTGCATGCTATTTGCATGAATCCATATCACTCCATCAGATGATAAAAAATGATCACTTAAATCTGATAATATTTTATGAGTATATATGTTTCTTAACGATATAAAAATTGAGATTCATTTCATCGAGAGACTCAATTTAACTATAAATTTATAAAATTTAAACATTACTTATTCTCTTAAATACATCTTAAATTTTCTTTTTAGGTTTTAAGTTTTTGTTATGGGCTCACTTAATTTTAATCAAAATATAGGTAATTAAATATTTGGAGTATTCAATCAAAATGTGCATCTAAATTCATGCAAATCAATAAAATATTTTAGGGACATAGCAAATAAAAAAAATTTGCAAGTGAAATTTACACACCTGCCACACTTCTAAGGGATTTATATATCTAGCTCCTAAATTTTGATATTTACATTTATGACACCCCTTGAGTTATAAACCAATGCATGAGAAGGCAAATTTGACTTTCATAAAGTCAGTAAAAGTAATATTTTTTATATAATTTTGAAAACTTGATTATTATCATGAAGGTAAATATTTAAATTTTGGAGTTAGATATATAAACACATAAGAATTGTGTGGTACGTATTTTAATGCCCGAAATTATAATAATTGTAGACCAGTTCAGACTTCACGAACCATAAACAATATATACATTGAAGACATTCACATTTTGATTCAAATTTTCATTACAACTCTATACAAATGTTAGAAATTGATCGTTAAGGATAACCGGTCTCAGCTTTATGACAAGTAAAGTCTATGAAAACATAATTACAGGAATTATGAGAAGTTACGAGAAGTTGTGAGAAGGCTGTTAAGACTAAACCCTAAATGAAAACTAGCAAGAAAGCAGCTCATGATGTGTCTGTGTCACTATACTTGCAAGACTGCCCTATATATCACATTCGAAGTGCGGCATATCGAGGTGGTCGCGGGCGAACTGGAGTCTTCGAAGGGCTAACTCTGAGTAGATGCAGACCAGAGTGAGTTTAGCTAACTATCTGGAAAAAGAGGATACAGAGAAGAAAGATTACCTGATTGGCTGGGAACCTAAGGTTGCACCACTGCAGTTGAGAGCTGCGGTTGCACTATCGGCCTGAAATTAAATGGAACGACATAGAAATCATTAAAAATCTACAAGAGCAATCTATTCGAATCCATATGAAATTATCCTTTTTAACGGATAGCTACATATATTTCATGGAAGAATTACATAAATTTCACTCAAATTTCTATGTATTTATATGTCTAGCACCAAAACCTCAATTTTTAAAGACATGCCATGCCACCTATCCATGCATCAAAACGTGTAATTGACATCTTATTATTTAAAAAGGTGGCATTTTTATGTGATATGAAAGTAAAGAGTAAAGTATAGGCGTTAAATATGCAAAATATATAGGAATTGGGTGGTATGTATTTAAATGCCCGATATTTCATTCATTAATTCTCACTATAACAAATTTCTCTGAACAAAACTTTCCCACTAAAAACAATTAAAAAATTATTACAAATTAAAATATAAAAAATAGTAACTCTCTCTAAAAGTGAGAAATCAATCGGTTCGTCAAAATTATAAAACATATTTTGTAAAATGGTGAATTTAATAGATTGCATCATTTGGATGGAAATCATCAGAAAGCACTGTGCTTGAAATCCTACATCATCATCAATAGTTTTCTAACAGCACTTCCTGATGTTAGCCATGTTATCCACAGGTTGCTTGACTGTTGTGATCGAAATGGAATTGTCTACTGACTGATGGATTGATGTGTGGGGAAGATGTTGACCATTAATTCAATATTATTTCAACACACTATATTCATAACCTCCCAACTTCTCTCTACAACAGCTTTAATAACTACACGAAAATTTTTCTACTTTATCCACCATTTGAATTTAACAAAACTAGCGATTAGGCAATTTTTCGCTTCTAATTTTACAATAAAAGGGTTGCTGCTAAGTAACTTCTAGAAAATGAACTATTTTTAGGTGTCAATGAGAGTGTGATAGAGGGTTATCTGCAGTATGCCAAATGAAAAAAATCATGATTGCGCAAATGTATAGATGAGAACCTCCACAAACTCAACGAAGGCAATCCGAGTAGAGTAATGATAGTCTCCTAACAGCCTCAACCGATAGACCTGTAAAATTTTGGATGAAAAATTATTTGCCACTGCATTACGGTAACAAGCTTGTGAAAAAAGAAAACTATGAACAAAATTAAGTGTCAAAATAGTTCGGTCATTTTAGTCCTAGAGCTTGTAGTGTCAATCCAGTCATCAGATATTCTTAATATGGGCTGAAATAAGAGTACTATTTCAACCCCCAATTTAAAAAATTTAGGGACTAATTTGACACTTTTATAGGCTTTGGGACTCAAATGGCCCCATATAAACAGTCAAGAGACTATTTGGGCACTTTAATCTTGTCTAAACAGACAAACCTCTCCACACAGTGATTCAAAGAAGAGCTTCAGCTCCAATTGAGTAACCTAAAGGAATGCATCAAAACGGCAGAATAGCGATTAGAAATCCTAACCGAACAACTCAACTGGATTGCTATAGTTACCTTTTTATCAATATTTGTACAATAGACAGTCCTCCCACACATCTCACGCTCATCTTCAGACTGAAGGGCGAGTAAAAAATAGCAATTTATTATGGAGCCATAACAAAAAGCTAATTTTAAAAGAATGAACATCACCATTGAATTTGTATACCCTTGGCAAAAACGTTGGATTCACAGGTGCAATAGCAGTTTTCGAAGGAAGCACCCTGACAGGGTAATATCCAAGCATTGTACCAGACAAACCTAAAGCAGCTCTTGCGCCATCTGAAGATTGCAAAAATTAAGCTAAAAAAGGCTGAAAAATGGGAACCAAAAGGTTTCCAAGTTACAAATAAAGACAAATATGATGTTTCTGAAATTTTTAATTTACCTTCATCAGTGAACTCTATGAAAGCAAAACGAAGAATTGAGTTGGGATCACCGCAGATACGGCAATCAACAACCTTCAAGTAGAAGAAATAGATAAAAGAATTCTGAAGTTGACTGAGCGAGAAAAGTAAGAATAGTACAACCAGACTTTACCTGTCCACAATTAATGAAGAGTGTCGCAAGCTGTTCTTCAGTGACCTGAATAAATCAAGCAATCACTACAATAGTTTTGATCCTAATATCAACAAAATGATCAATTTAATACGCAAAGAACTATAAAACTTATTGCATGCTATTTCTGTAAGATGGTCATTCTCAATAGCTATGAAACATCTATCGCAAAAATGTGGGAAGAACTGAGATAGTAAAGACCTAATAAAATAATAATCAGTCATGGATTGATATTTTCTACAGGTAATACAGAATCATCTGTAAGATGCGGGTTAATGAAATGTTACAAGGCTTGAACTCAAACAAGAATGCTTCTAAAATTACAAAAGGAAAGACGGGGAGGAAAAGGAGCAAAGAGAGGAATTTCTTGCACATATCGTCTACCTGATGATCAATATCCGAAACATAAACTGTCCTTCTGATCACCTCTCCTCTTTGCGCCAGATTAGTCCGACTATTCATCCTCCTCTTTTCTTGACAGTAGCTACTCCTCTTCTAACAGAACAGATGAATACAAATATACATTCTTTCTCACTAAATGAACTCAAAATCCCCCCAAGTAAATAGAATTCAAACGAAAAACATCAAAGCTTTTTACCCTATTGCTATGACCAGCGTTGATCTCAGCGTCCGCGTTCTGAAACCCTAATGCGTTAGAATAACGCCAACCGCTGCCATTCCCATACCCGGCAAGCGATGAAGGGACGAACTCCTCTGCCATAGGGTTTAACTTCGACAGAAGGTCCTCCAAATCCTTCATTTCCTTCGTGAACCCCTCAACCGCCGCTTCATCCCGTCGGCCCGCGATCGCGTCTTTGCAAAGTTGAACGTTGGCAAGGTAAGAAGCCAGGCCGCGAGATAAAGTCGGAGCGCCGTCTTGGATGTTGTGATGTCGGAAAGCAACCTGGTGAAGCCCGTAGGCAGGTGAAGGAACCGACATGGAAGACCGCACGAGGTCTTGGTCGCGATCATCGTAGGGATTGAGTGTATCCATTAGGTTAAGTTTTCGGCCGGAGGATTCCGATTGCTTGACGACGGTCATGAACGGCGAAGGAAAGACGTCGGTTTCCGGCGGTGGGGCCGGCCGCCGGATCTTCTCCTTTTTGTCTTCTTCGGCGCTTTTGAAGTTCACTCTTCTCCCCCTTACTTCTTATCAATTTACAGACAACCACCCACACAGTCTCTCTCTCCTTACGGTATTGGCTCAGAGCGAAGTGGAGAATGGAGCCAAGTCGTGCCGTGCAGCAATACCGGGAAGAATACAGTTACGCGTATTTCAGTTTTATATTTTTTATGGTTTTTTTTAAATTAATGCATTAAATATGTAAATTTTTTATTTGTCTATTTATTTATGTTAAAAATTAATAATATATGAGATTCTTTTTTTTATTTAAGAAATATATTTATTCAAAGTATTTTTTTATTTTTTGAAAAACAAATTGATTTACATTAAAAAATATTTAAGCATATTATTATATATTAAATATAATTTATTTCAACTAAAAATATATATAAAAAAAAACATAGGGCTTAGCCCAATATAAATTATCTGATTTCTCTTTAAATTATATAATTTTACTTTTTTTCTCAAATAGAGAAGATTGAATTATAATGTTTAATTTTTTATTATTACAATGTATATTCTTAGATGATAATAATAATTAACAAATAATGATTATGCAAAAATATCATATCGATGATTGTTAAGCAACAAACCTCATAGGACAATTAGTTGTTTCAACAACTATTTGTGGTGGTTAATAATTTCTTAGAGTGATATTATTAGCGGCCTCTTTTTTTCCATTATATAAAGAAATATGACTTAATTTTTAGAGTATTGTTTTAGGTTCTGCTTGGGGCAGCTTATTCGGTATGACGACGTTTTGAAAACGCACATTAACTGTTCGGGTAAACTGTGTTTTGACAGTTTATGTTTTTTCAAAACGCTAAAAGCAATATTTTCATACCCACCTATCTAGGTGCGGTGACAACTTTTTGGAGGCGGTCTAATTTTTCTAAAAAAAATAAAAATTTGTAATAACCACCGTACTTAACTTATCAGCAGATTATTCAATAAGCTACAGCTGCCGCAAACAGAACCTTAATAAGTTTAACTTAAATATTTCATTAGATGGCTACTGTTGATTACATTAATTATAAATTATTCTTTGGACATTTAATTATGTTAGTAACCCAATAGTTTATTAAATTTGAGCTTTTTTGGATTTTTCTATGAGAAACGTTTGATTTGATTATAAATAATCAAATTTAGACATTACTTGGTCATTCATTTAACTTCTCAAGATTTTCAATCATACTTCAAAATTTTGATTTGAGCCATATATTTTAGATAAGATAGCTTCATATATATATATATATATATATATATATATATATATATATATATATATATATATATATATATATATATAATATTTAATATTAACAATTGAATTTTAATTATACAATATGTATTTTCTTAAAATCATTATTTTCTTGGTGCTGAAAAAGTTGGAATGTAATAAGTGGCGTTGAGCCTGTTTGGTGCACCTTCAATTTTGGAAATATCTAGTTTGGTGTAGCGGCTTATAAGGTAAAAGCTGGTCCTCGGCGACCGCGGCTCTGCGCACGGCATTAATGGCTACTGGCTCATAAGTACTCTGTACGGTTAAAACGCAGGTAGCTTTCTTGCCCGTAAGGTTTCCATTTAAATATCACAAAATATTTATCTTTTATTTTTTAGACAGTGGAGAATCGGAAAGGCAAGAAAAGACCCGCAAAATAATAATAATAATAAAGCAAAGCAAAAAATCATTTCCCAAGTTTTTAATAAGTGATAATATACTTAGAGAATTATATAAAATAGCCATATAATAATTTGATCCCATCGATTAATAGAAATTCTTACCAACTACATATGAAATAAGGGACATTGCCTTTAATTCTAAAAAAATAATATTTAAAAGAAGGCTTCACATATTTTGTGGTTTATATCAATGCCATAAAAAAATATTTAATAAAATAATTATTTTTTTTATTTTTCTATTTCTTACGCCGCCCACGAGCCAGGGATCCAAAGAGAATAATAAATAATTATAATCCCATATATTTTTATAAAAAAAATGTACTCATATAAAGGGAAAAAATTCTCTTTGGGGCAGCTAAAGTTTATTGAATAAACTGTTGAAAAGCTAATTAAGAATAAATAATCCGCTGATAAGTTAGGTAATGTAGCTATTATAATTTTTTATTTTTTTTGGAAAAAGTCAGGTCGTTGTCACCGTACCTAGATAGATGCGATGTGAGAACATTGTTTTCAACATTTTGAAAACGCCTAAATTGCCAAAACACAATTTACCTAAACAGTTCAGGTGCGTTTTCAAAACGCCAACACACCAAATAAGCTGCCCCAAATGGACCTTTAGTGTAAGGTAGATGACTTTTTTCTTGTTGAACTATTACCCTAAAATTGAATACATTATAACATTTACTCCACTATTTTTATCTTGACCCTTCTTCAATAGCTCCCTCCTTAGGGTGATTCCACGGGCAACACAAGGTTCAATAAAAGACAATAAAAAATCTTCTTGATTCTTATTTAAGCTGAAACACACAACTAGCTATGAATTGAGATGATAAACTCGCAAGAAGACATTTTTCATTGAATTTTGACATGCTACAAGCGTCCTTTCAATAATGATGCAAATGAATGTAATAGGTAAATTAGAATGGGGTAGTTTCATAAAATATTCATTTATTTGGTATTTAATAGCTTTTTAATTGTCATTCTAGTCTATAAACACTCATGCGGAGTATTAGGGCATCCTAATGAATTTATAAAATACTCTTGTGCTTTGGCTCAATATGCTCTTTCTCCTAAGTATGTGTATTTGTAGGAATCCTACATTGCATAATCATTTTATCCTTGATCACTACTAAAAGTTCTACACATATTTTAAGTTACCTACTTAAGAAAAATGTTCTATTATTTTAGTCATTATCTTTTCATTTGTTTACAATAAATAACATTGTTTATATGAAACTCATGTTATGCATAAGCTTGGAGTGCCAAGTCTTCATAAATTAAGGAGATGATCTCCAAGAGATTAAGACGATGGTCGTGTATGAGAATATGGTGAGATTACAAATTCCTTAGGCACTTTTTTTCCTCTTACACCTCGTCCCCTCACTTAACTTTCATCATCTTCCATCCCACTCATGTAAACCTTCAGTTTAAACTTTCTCCACTCTCACCCACTCAAAGTAAAAATTGGCCCACCACCCCTAACAGTCATTGCAGCTCTAACCACAACCCCCATCAACCACGCTCCACTCTAATGCCAATTAATGTCCCCACCACCCCCACTCCACCCCAACCCAAATCAATGACCCTACCATCCACCCCACCCAACTAACCATCACCCAACCTGTTAAGTGCCAATACATTAAAGTTTGGACTAATTTCTTTTAATTTAATTTGCTAATTTTAATTTGGTTAAATAAATCTATAAATATACTTTAATTTAATCTAGTTATAATTGAAGCCAATGTCTTCTTGTAGCAAGGCACCTCGGGTCTCTGTGCAGGCGTAATTCCTCTTTATCAGTAGCATGTTTTGACGGTACATCTCATTTGTGTGTATCATGTTGCATTTAGACATCCTTGTATTCGTTTGTATGATGTGTGCTTCGTCTTTGGATGTTCGTTGTGATTGTTTTGTGCTTCAGTCGAACAACCACAATGTGGTCTTTTCATGTTTGTATGCTTGCCCATTTGCTTTGATGACTGGTCCTACTCATTAGAAGAGTGACCCATTTGTTGGTTGTGATACTCAAACGAGTATTGCCCATGAGGATATCTACGAGCAATGCAAGTTTCTATATCATGAGTAATAAACAATATGACTATGCTAAATATCTAAAGACTCTAAAATACGTCACTTGATTGTTCCAGATCAGTTGTTAGCAGTCCGTTATTTTAAAATATAAAAAGGGATGTTTTTTTCTATTATAAGTATTATTCACCTACTTTAAAACTATATATGTTAGGCCATATATAAGGCCACCTCTTTTAAAATGTCACTCATTTCTTGTGACGTGTTTTATTTCTCTTGAATCTTTAGAATGTGGCCAGTGTTGCTACCTCGTTAAAGTTATGCGGTAACCAGAGACTTTACCTTGAGCACATATATGCTAGTTAGAGCACTCTTCGTTATATGCTATACTCTGTTAGGATTAGGATGCTAGGTAGTATATTTAACACCTCTAATTATAGTTCTCTGATGGCTCATTTGTTCTAGACAATGCTAACTTTTGTGCTTTTGGCGTGCTTGTGTGTGGCAATTTTTGAAATGCGTTATAATGTAATAGGTTGTCTTCTATAATTAGTCATGTAATATATATGCACACACATATGTACAATAAAAAGAGGGATCATGTGCTGATTTACATACTAACCTTTTATTGCAAGTACTGCTTAGTTCTCTCACCAAGCATGGCTCAGACATGTTGAATGTAGATAGTGGTTTATGATAACATATTCTCATGCAGGTAGAGTTCTTTTTTTATTTTACTTTGTATTTTTGAAAATCCTTAGGATATACTTGTGGTAAAAAATAGATACAAACACGGGTTCTGAGGTATTTTGGTGTGAGAACCAAGTGGCGGGGGACTAGGAGTAGCAGATCCTGTCCTGTATCTTAATTCTACATTTGATATTAATGTATAGATTTAGGACGAGACATATATACAGAGTTTAATAGCTATTTTTTCTTTTTTGGGATATATTATCGACCTAGCGACATCGACCTTTATTTATATTTGGCCGGTTATACTGCTTTATTGCATATCTGTATGGTTGGATTGTTTTTCGCCCTTTTGGCTTATGACGTTGCTCGGAATCCAACACTATAATTTAGACTCTTTAAAGACCTTAATATTATAAAATTTTAATAAACATCTTAAAGAATCAAGATTAATCAAAATTTAGGAATAAAATATTAAACTATTTAAAACAAGAAGTTTACTTTCTTACATGGACTTCGAGTCGATTTTAAAATAATTTGCATAGCAAGACTATATCCCAAGTCATATAATAAAGTAGATAACCGCATCATATTTGCATGTCTCGTGGAAAGCCCCCGAGCAACTTCAATCCGACTGACCCAACACAGATTTCTACTTAGATGATTGTCTAGTGCTCTTAGTATGATAGAGGTTGCCCCAACCCAAACAGCGTATAAGTCCTTTATGGAGAGAGTTTTCAGCTTTGTAGCTGGACCTCTTCTTTCTTTTTTTTTAGGCATCTCCACTACCTATTTGGCGAGCGTGAGTCCCACCTCTTGAGCTCCACCTTATAATAATAGGATAGAGTTTCCCTTTTTTGACCTAAGGGCTAACGAGGTCCCCGTAGAAAACACAATTCAAGGATTGTTGATCGAGGGTCTCTGGGCATGTTGGGTCGACTACCTTCATGACTAGGTAGACTTAGGGTCCTAATTGCTTGGGATGACGGGTCTGTTGGACCCTGACATGGCTAACTCTACCTTTTATGATTTCTCTACCCTTACTCTTGTTTTGCTTCTTTGAGTCATTTCTCTCTTTTGACTTTGTTAATATCATCTTGATGACGTGATTACCGATAAGTTGCCGCCTATTTGGGATACAATAATTCACCCTCTAACTTTATATCTTAGTTGGTTGTCATTTCCCTCTGACTTTATGGCTAACAAGGTCACCCTCCGCCTATTTAGGATACAGTAATACACAGATTTCTACTTAGGTGGTTGTCTAGTGCCAATTTAGGATACGATAATTCTCCAGGTTCATGATAATATAAGCGAAACTTCTTTAATAAAAAGATTCTTGGGTCTCCTTTAAGATATAATTAACTAGAGGGATACGTTTCTCTGAGAGATTTTTTATCACAAAACAAAAATATATTTTTTAGTTATCTGGTTAAGATTGCTTATGTAAGGATTCTCTTCATGGATGTAGTGTTTTGAGGTATTTCAATCCGATCATGTTCTGATTAATATTCTCGACCCATATATAAATCTTCCACT
Source organism: Phalaenopsis aphrodite (assembly GCA_003013225.1). Classification (NCBI taxonomy): domain Eukaryota; kingdom Viridiplantae; phylum Streptophyta; class Magnoliopsida; order Asparagales; family Orchidaceae; genus Phalaenopsis; species Phalaenopsis aphrodite. Next base: position 1,053,269 of record NEWO01000118.1, read on the forward strand.
TGCTTCTTTTTATTTGTTTGCCTATTTGTTGTCGTATATCCTTCTTCTTAATTTCTTTCCTCTTTGAATCATTTATATGCTTCAAGATCAAGATTTATTTGAACAAGAAAATTATTTGACGATATATAAATAGACAAGTTGAGGACTCCAAGTGCCCAAAAAAGAACCGAGAAAAACACTTATGAAGATCTCCAATGGATTCATTCTTGCTAATAAGTTTTGGAAAAACTATAGTTTTAACCAAAACCACTTTGGCACCTGCTTGGATTATCTCTTCCCTTTGGCATTTGGTTTTTTAATTTTCCCCTATCATTTTTCTACTCACTATCTTTTGTTTTCTTGCAAGACTATTCTCCAAGGATATATACTTCATTTGCATTATTATGTTAGTTTATGGACCTCACATATTTTGTAGGTGTTCTTCCTCCAATTATCCCAATAGCATTAGGGACATTAGGGACCTTCTGATAATTTCATGGAGAGTTCAAGAATTTTGCTTTTGGCTGCTCAAGATTCTATCTCATCCATTATTATCTTTTCACTTTTTTTTTCTTCTGTTCTATTTCTGTAATGGGTTTGGTGGAGAATCCGTTTCATTTTATTTTGTGTGAGCTGTATCTTGTGCTTAGACATGAATCTTTGAGTAATAATTTGTACTCTTTTTTGACATGAATCTTTGAGTAATAATTTGTACTCTTTTTTCGTTTTAATATAATTAGTTTTTAGGTCATTGACCTAGGGAATTAAAAAAATAAAAAAAATAAATAAGAGAGAGGGAGAGTAAGGAGCATCACCATCCATCTGTGATAAGATTATTCAAAATAGGTAAGTGTTTCTTTTTTAATTTTAATATATAAATTAATGACTTGATCATAAATCCTTAAAAATTGAAATCCTTATTTTAGTATTTATTACTATTAAAAATTTTTAAATTTTTCGAATGATTGATAAATTTAATCTCTATTGCAGATTTATTGACCATTAGCACTAGTGAAGGACCTAAATGATGAATTACTACATTCATTCCTAACATGGGATCACATCACCCATAGTTAACGAGATGCTTCGTGAGAGATTTGAGCCGTGATTTAATTTTTTTAATGTAATTGGTTGTTTATTTGTTACATTATATTTACATAAACATTCTTGTTGTTTTATGAATACTTCTCCCATGCATCACGCAAAACTATAGTTATGAGGGATGCGTGGGAAATAATTGTCACAAAACATTTAACTCAAACTCTAAATATTACTCTATAAGAAGCTTCTAAAATATCAATACATATTGTATTGACAACATAACATGATACAGGCCACAACGGATGAATCATACAATTAAGGATGGGCTCATCCTTTAGTGTGCTAGCGAGGATTGAAAAATGTTCTTGAAAGAAGCGACTTCAGTCGCTTCACTCTAAAGGAATGACCACATAAATATAGCAAGTCAATTCCATTTACAACATGTGAATATTGGATGGTATTCTTAGTATTAAATTTTAATATAGCTAAACATAAAAGTATTTAAATAAATAATTTGTTGTGCCTCTTAATTATGTTATTTTCTTATGAAAAAAGAGCAAAAAATAACACCCATAAAAAACTTAGCTTTTTAGAGAATGTATGAGAGGAAAGGGGCACATGAATTCATTAACATTCGATTACATGCTTTTGTTATAAGTATAATTATAATTTTTGTTTGCTAACTTAAATAAATGAAATATATATCTCTTTTTACAATTAGAAAGTAAAAAAATGATATAATTATGATTATAAAATTCGGTGTAGAAGGTACTACTCTATGTATGGTTAACCATGACTCATAAATGGAGGACATAGCAGTATTGACCAAGAGTCATATACGACAACAACAACAACAAAGCCTTAATCCCACTACGTGGGGTCGGCTACACAAATCTTTTTTCTACATTGCGTCCTATTTAGTGTTATATTTTCATTTAATTCTAGTAAATTAAGATCATTTTTTATACAATAAGCCCAAGTCTTCCCAGGTCTACCTCTGCCTTTCTTAACACATGTCGAATTTAAAACATCTACTCTCCTAATCGGATTATCAGATGATCGACGTTTAAGGTGAGCAAACCATTTAAGACGACTTTCTCTAATTTTGCCCGTCACAGGAGCTACAACAACCCTAACACGGATATATTCATTTCACATTTTGTCTCTAAGTGTAAAACCACTCAACCCTTACAATTGACCAAGAGTCATATGTAAGTTTAAAAGCCGTTTAAAGAACAAATATCAGTGCTGGCATGCTCATCTCATAAATATCCCATGGGAGCCAATCCTATGGGCAACTAATTATACAACAAGAGATTGAGGAGATCGTATGATCTATAATAAAGGAACTTCAAGAGTAAGTAGGGTGCTCTAGGAAGTACTCATGATGATGATGATTAATAGTGATTTTTGCTCACTAATAAATTGATATAAAAATGTGGATATAATTTTAGTAGTGTGATAAGTATAATTTTGTGAATTAGTTTAATCATTGAGTTACATTCATAAGTTATTTTTGTATTATTTTTGTTGTGTGCTTAAAAATTGGTGACGATAAAGTGATAAATTAACATCAATGTTAAATGAAGATCCAATATATACACAAATAAAAGAAATATAGCAGCATGAGACACCAAGTTTACCAAGTTTTTCTTAGGTTGAAAATTTCTGAAAAGGAAAAGACCAATGGCCCTTAGCCTAATTTAAAATATTGATTTCCAACACTTGACTAGTGGATATAGATGTGTGGACGTTAAATTTTGAACCATCTATAATAATACTTTATATCTAAATCATTTTATAATATTGATTTTTATTCCTTCTTATTTTTTAATTATATTTTCTTAAATTAATGTCTACACGTTGATTTTTGTTTGAACTCTCTTATGCTTAAAAGATAGAGAAACTTATTTTCATTATTCTCAGTAGTTATCATGTGTCTTCAAGAATTTTTTGTCGTCCAACAAGAATCACGGTATTTTTTTTTTTTGAAAAATAAATATTTTAGATTTAAATTTAAGAACATCCATGGCCGCAATTTAAGGAAGCTTATGGTCAAATTGGCCGTCTCAACATGACAGGTTAAACCCCAATGATATCAAAGTTGGGTCAATCCAAGTCTAATCAGGCCTAGTTAAATTCATTGAAGCACATTTATAAGCTTTAGATAATTAATTTAATGGTCAAATGAGCTCCAAATTTGACATGTTTAAAGTTAAATCGAGCGTGTCTTAAAGAGAGGAATCCAACGAGCCTAAGATCACTTAATTCTGAGGTAATTAAGGTCCTTAAATAATTAAAAATATATCCCTATGATTAATGGAGATTGATACAGGCTGTCTGATTGGGTGGTTGGGAAAGTTATTCATCAAAACACCAAAATGAACCCCATAAGCTATAAATAGGCCTCATCTCTTCACTTGAGGGGAGAAAGAAAAGATTTGAGTGTTACACATGCTTAATTTAAATATAAATATAGCTAATTATATCAACATGCGTAATTGAATAATTAATATACATACTATACACAATTACCATGCATTTACATATCTAACACCTAAGGTTTAATTTTTATATTTATGATACTTTGGTGTTATAAAACTATTCATGAAAAAGTATATTTCACTTGTAAAAAGTTAGTAATAGTGACATTTTTAATATAATATAAAATATTTGAGTGTTATGCATGTAAATATGAAAAATTATGTGTTAGATACGTAAATATATAAGAATATTGTATGTAAATGTCCCTACTTACTCATGTAGACACTAATTTATGGCTCATTATCTTTGACTCTTTGTAATTGAAACTCAATTAACTTATCTATAAACAGATCTATCATTATTTTTGTACTTGCTACTTTATATAAGACTTGTCATCATTAGTTCAATAAGAAGCCATCAAAGAGTTACCAAGGATTAATAAACTACTATTTGAGAATTTATGGCTGTCAACAAAAGTAATTTCATTATGATGTTTATTACGAGCATGATGCGTGTTACTTCTTCACAAGATTTGAATGCAAATTGCGAATTATACTCAGTGTGAAATAGGTTGTAAAAATTATTATGGTAAGTTAACTGATATCCATTAATAGAACTACTTTGAAATGTTTAATGAGATAATATTTGAGTGTGATTGGGTTCATGTCCATAGGATTATAAACATTAACCAACATAGATATACACATGCTAACATTTTCAAGATTTATTTCACACTATTGACAAAAACCAATATGACCTCTTATGTTTGTTTTAAGAGCATAACATTTTTTTTCTACAACTAAGACCTATTTAACGGTGATTGGCTTGTTATTGTGAAGGATATACTGAGGCATTTATATAGGTATTCTCATAACCAATATATTAATATATCTTCCATTTTTGATTTAATAGTATAACCTCTTTTTACAACTAAGACCCATTAATGCAATCTCTACTTTTTTGACATAGAAAAATATTGCTTATAACGTTTTGATTATATTTTTCATGTTGGATGAGGACCTCCATCATTTAGAAGGATGGATTGCATCCTTAAAGATCTGTTGAAGTATGATACACCCAAACTTGGTAAAACTAACCCCAGTACATTAACCTCCAAGCTAAACGATACATTGTCTTTCATATTCCATAACCAAACGACTAAACTTATTTTTAATGATTTGCAATTTTGCACCACTATTTGAGGAAGAAGACACAAGAAACACTATGTACGGTGGTGTGAGCTTCCGGCATGGGTTGAGTAAAATTCTGCCAAGTTCCTCTTTTCAACTCTCTCTTTTCTTCTGCTCCTTTTTTCTTTCATGGATTCTGCAAATAGGATTCAGTCATCATCACCATCAGATTTGGATCTAATAGCAAGCATTGGAACACTTGTCAGTATTATATGTTCAAGAAAAATTACTTTATCTGTCGTATATTCTGTTTCATCATGAACTTTTATAACTGTGTAGTATTAAGGGTCTCCCCATTATTAGTTTGTCAAATTAATCGGACACTAGGAGTTAGTGTTTGCATCTTTAAAGTCCTGAATTCAAGATGGCATGGCATTCAAAATTACTTGGAACTTTGACGTTGTGTTTGGAATTTAGGAAATATTACACAAACCTAGAACAGAACCAATAAGATGACGTGAAATCACATAAACTTGATTGAGAAGATAAATATTTTTTCATAAATGCTAACATTTTATAAGTTGGAGTGAGAGAATATCACATGCAGGCGTTGGGGGCAGTCCTGTTGGTGATAAAAACAAGGTTTCAAAACTCAATTTCAACTTTGCTTTTGATTTTGGTGCGGTCTTAACATTTACGGTTTTGAATGTCTCTAAAATTTCAAGATTCGGTTTACTTGTGATTTCATTTACTTTATATTATAAAATATTTTGTTTACATATAAGTTATTGGGTTAAGAGTGTTATTTAATTGTGGTTTAAGTGCTATTGGAACCGTATTTATAGAACTATAATAAGACTTGGGCGATTACATAAGAAGCCGCTAGTGTTCACTTTGGTTTTTTAGTTTTATTTTGGGGCAATTACATACATAGAACCCAATTCTCATGAATCTACCTATTTTAGACCAAAATTTTTATATTTACCAGCATCATTTGAAAAACAACACTCATTTTCAACTTTTAATGGTCAAGTCTATCTTTTCATCTACAAATACGTGCTATGTGTGTAAAAATGAAACTTTAGGTTGAGATACGTAAATCTATGAGAATTGTCTGATGCTTATGTAATTTTCTCTTTTATTTTTAACTTTTATTTTATTTATGTTCATATTTGAAATAAAATATATTTGACATATTTGATGAAGACATAATTTTTTTAAAAATTCTATGCACAACTACAAGTTATTTTGAGTATTGTAAAAAATATGTTAGTTTATTTTTATAAACATAAAACAAAAACATATAAACAACACACTAAAAAAAAAAAGAAAATTTCAAAAAGAAAAAAAGGAAAAACAAAAACAAAAGAAAAAATAAAGATGATCCCATCTATGATGTTTAGTTAAAAGAATGAGTATCAGGTGAAGCTTTTATGTTTTGCCTAAAATCTAATCAAAACTCCTCATTTCGGACAAATTTATAAACATTGGGCGAAGTAGAAAATATTAATAATTTTTGGATCTAGTTGATCTGAAATCATATTGAAATAAAAGAAACTTAAAACCATACCAAAAAGGCTTGTCATTGATTGG
>NEWO01000118.1:1059536-1072843 GCA_003013225.1 Phalaenopsis aphrodite
TTTAATAAAACAACTTCTAAATATTTAAAGCTTTTCATGGCTCCCTGATATGGATAAAATATGCATAATTTTTATGCATGTTAAGCTGTATTTATTGCATATTTTATGATCATATGATAGTTGGGAAATGTATTTTTGTCATGTTATATATGTTATAGGGTTTAAGCCACTTGAGGAAGAAAAAGAGGTAAATCAGGAGCCGAAGGGTGAAAAATTAGGTTAGCACACCTTTGCTAGATATAAAGCGCGTCCACACCAAAGGCCACACTAGAGTGCACATGCGCCCTTCTCTCGCGCATCCGTGCTTGATCTGCATGGAGCGAGTTCACTAGACAGAGCGGGTGGAATTCCCGCGCTTGATTCTAGCACCTCTACACCACAAGTCTAGTGCCCTCGCATCCTTAGCCTGACCAAGGATTAGAGCCACATACATGGTGCTGCCGTACCCGCTTTTACCAGGCAATAGTGCACTCGCGTTCGATACGTAGTGCACCCGCACATTGCATTTACGTGCACCAACGCCCCGGTGTTGTCTACCCAACGCACATGTGTCGACCTCATGCCGGCACATTGCACCCGCGCATGGTACGGGGCGCTCCCAATACGTAGATTACAATTTTAAAGTTCAACATTCTATGTCGTAAAGCATTGCAGATCTCTCCACAATCTTATAAAATGTTCCTTTAAGTCCAAGAAATACTTTTCTATCACATAATAGGCTTGATGCATTCCTCCACTTCAACCAATAACTTGAATTCTATTAATAACATACCCATCTATATCACCATCACTTTGAATAATCGGCCTGAGATTTCTAAAATGTTCACATCTTAATTTTAATTATTTGATAACCCATAATTATAACTATGTCACTAGATTTACTACTACTAAAATTATATTCCATGTACTCAATTTTAGTTCTACTAAAACGAAGACCTTTAGCTGTAATGTAGACCTCCATATTTCAAATTTTCCTTAACTTTTTCTATAGCCATGTACGAAAGAAGGATATCATCAGCGAAAAGCATACAACAAGACACATTCTCCAGTAAATGTCCAGTAAAAGCATCCATAATGAAAGCAAACAGATATGGGCTTAAAATCGATCCCTAATTTAATCCAACTGAAATTGGTAAATTTTTTGTCAATTCTTCTTCTGTACGAAGACAAATAACAACTCCAATATACATATCTTTAATGACTTAAATATGAGTCATGGACTATCTTTTCTAGAACTCTTCAAGGAAATTCTCTTGGAACCTTATCATATACTTTTCCTAAATCAATAAAAACCATATATAGATCCCCCTTACTCTATCTACACTTCTCCATCAAACCTCTCAATAAATGTATATCTTCCATAGTATACTTGCCCACATATATCCAAATTGATTGTGAGAAAGTGTCACGTCATAACCTATGTTCAATTACTCTCCCATAATTTTAATGCATGACTCATTAACTTAATCCCTCTATAATTTACACATACCTATGCATCTCCTTTATTTGTATATTTTTTTGACTTTTAACCCAAATTTTACAAAGAGTCAATGGGGACATTTGTACACTTGCTATGTATATTACTGCGACCTTTTCGGGGAGGGCGGGGGTTTCTCTAACTCATAGTCATGTCGATAACTCATGGAATTTTAAAAAATAAGATTCAGTCATCATCACCATCAGATTTGAATCTAATAGTAAGGATTGGAACTCTTTTCAGTTTTATATGCTCAAGAAAATTACTTTATGTCTTAAGGGTCTCCCCATTAGTTCCTCAAATTAAATGGAGACTAGGATTTAGTGTTTGCCTCTTCATTACTTAACTCAAGATGATACACATTAAAAAAAATATTTGGAACTTTGACTTTGTGTTTGGAATTTAGGAAATATTGCTCAAACTTTTTTTTTCTGTTATAAAATTTGAATTCTCTATTTACTTAGAACATAACCAATAAAAAGATGTAAAGTCACATAAGTTTGATTGAGAAGGAATACATATTGTTAGAATACATCACACAAGCTAAAATGTGTTGCAATTACTTAAGATTTTGAAAGTTTCCAAAATTTAAAAATTTGGTTCTATTTGGGATTTCATTTGCTTTATTTTATAAAATATTATACATTTGCAAGTTATTGAATTTAAATGTGTTATCTAATTGTGTCAAAGTGATAATATAAATGAAATTTAATCGAACCTCATTTATAGAACTATAATAAAAGTTTAAGGCTACGTGTGAAGCCATTCGTGATCACTTTTATTTTTTATTTTTATTATTTTATTAATGTTTTGTTCTGAAATAAAATATGTTTCACATATTTGATTAAGACATAATTGTTTTTAAAAACATTCTAAACACCTATAAAATATTTTGAGTATTGTTAAAAATATATTAATTTTTTTTATAAATAGAAAATAAAAATACATAAAAAACATACTACAAAAATATGTTTTCAAAAATAAAATTAAAAACAAAAATAAAAGAAAAACTAAAGTTGATCCCATTTGTGATGTTTTGGTAAAAGGAAGAGTTTCAGGTGAGGCTTTTAAGTTTCGCAAAAAATCTAATCATAACACTTCTTTTCAGACAAATTTTTAAACATCGGGTGAAGTCGAAAATGTTAATGATTTTTGGATCGGTTTGAACTGAAATTAAATTGTAACTAAAGAAACTTGTAGCCATACCAAAGCGAAAAGGCTTGCCATTGATTGAAAAGGATGATCCTACTGAAACAAGAGATTAAGGTGCTTATAATGGCTATAATTTATGATAGTAGAGTGATAATAATTTTATCAAAAATGATTATGTTTTAGTAACTAGTTGGTGGATGAATCATTTTCAATTTTGGGAATAGATTTCATGTATTATATTAAAAGAGGTTAGGTTTAATGTAATTATTGATTGTGTTGCATGTATGAGCAATCTTGCTTGTCTAATTGATTGTGTTACTCACACGAGGAAAGGAAGTAAATGTATGAAAATATTTATTATAGCAAATGCACATGCAATAAGTAAAAACAAATTTGATAGCTAATATTTTTTGAAGTAGAATAAAAGCAACACATTTGCAATATAGATCTACAAAATCTTCATAAAACTATTCAATACAATTGCCACAAGCAAACCCTACAAAACTTAAAATTTTAGGAAAATTCTAAGAATATGCAATGGTAATTTTTGAGGAATTTAATGGAGTTAATTCTAATATTAATTAATTTTATTTATCTATTGTCACTTTTGAGTTAATGTTTAGAAGATTTGGAGTTCCTCTATGCCTATTTGAATTTGAGGTGCTGAGAATTAGGTAAAATGAAATTTACTATAAAAAGTTAAGAAAGAAAATTGAAAAAAAAATCACCATACAACTAATTACAAAGAAATTATTATAGATACACCTAATTGATGATCATGTCATGCTGCTATCACTACAAATTTCATTATAATTTTGATTGTAGAGTTTCTTAAAACCATAACAATTTAATTGATGACTATATCATATTACTTTCTTTAAATGAATAGTAAGGGCAACCGATAAATGCACAGATAAGTCTTCCAAATATCCTTAATAAAATAACTTGTAAATACTTGATTTTCATAGTTTGTCCTCGTGCCTCTTTCAGTTCCTCAATGATCTTATTGTCGAGATAAATCCTCCATTAACTTTGTGTAAGGCATTTTGGAGTAGGGAAAAAGCTAAATTTTATAAATCAACATTGATATTGATTTATTAAGCACATTTTTTTCTTGCAGTGGTGTGGCTTATCTAAAGAGGATTGTGTTATCTTTTTCTCCAATAGATGTAAGCCATCATTTTAGTCAAGTTAGATAAATTTTGTCATAATCTTGCAGTACTTGATTATCATTATTATTATTTTGTGTTCATTTTATTTGCTTATGATTTGTGCTTTCTTAAAAATTAGGCTTTTTTTTATCATAGTTAGTATTATAGTTTAATGTAGAATACATTATTCAAATATTTTGAGGCTTAAAAAGAGATGCATATTTATTAATTAGCATAATGAGCTAAAGGTGATTATATCATTATTTTTGCTCAACAATTGTAGGGTAGCATTTTAGTCAACTTAGGTAATACTTGTTATTTTAATTTTCTTTCAAATTTTTATTATTCAACTGTGTTTATATTTTCTATATTTTTTGTGCTTTTTGAAGAAATTGAAGTTGAACAATTTTCTAATAATTAGTTATAGATTCCAATATGTAATAGCATGATTGAAGACTTCGAATTTAAAAAAAAATCAAAATGCATGATCTATTAATTAAGAAGAGACTTTGAAGACGTTCATAAGGAATTTAAATATGCTTAATATTGAGTAAAGAAGATAAACAAGATTAAAAAAAAAACTCTCATTGAGATATTGCTATGCTAATTTCACAAATGAGATGAAATAATTTAGAAGTTTTTGCATCTCCGGTTTGAGTATTTGTATTTGATCAACTTCATCAAAATTTACCAAAATGAAAGATAAAAATTTTTATGTAAGAGAAATTATGCCAACTAAATTAAATCATATTTTGATGTCTTTAATTCCATTTTTATGAATTTGATAAATATTAAATTGATTTAGGATGATAAATATTAACATTTATTACATATTGTTCTTTACCTCTCTAATATAAGTATTTTCGTAAAACGATATTGTATTGAAGATTTTAATGATACAATTTTTTTAGAGATGTAATGTTAAAGCTTGAGGCTCCATGAAATACAAGGCTAATTGAGGGATTAATTGTTTATGGGAAACTTTTTGATAACATATGTTTTTTTTTTCCTTGTGTAAATTCAAAAGAAAGATGTTCTTCTTTAACTGAAGAAATGATATATAAAAACATATTCTTAAACATTCATTAGAAACATTGAACATGCTAATAATACGTTTAGGGAGAGTAATAGCTCAATAGATTTTGGCATTATCGTATATTTTGAGATGTAAACTTAGAGGAAGATTTTATGATAGCAATTAAAGGAATGGTAAAAACCAATGAATTTTTTAGTTAGATGATTCTTACTTATTTGTGTTTCTAAATAGTTTTTTTTAGAAAAAATTTGTTATAGAAATAATTTGTTAAGTACTTGATTTTAATACTATGAAGTTGATGATGCATAAGTGATAGAGCATTAAAATATTTTAAGCATAGTAAGAAATAGACCTTAGGCCTTAAGAATGGTCATATACCTTCGTGTTTTCTTAGTATTGTAGAAATCAAATCTTTAAGAATTACAATGGCTATTGATTTCTATATAAGAAAAAAAAATCTATGATTTCTATGAGCTTTTCAGTGCAACTCCACTTAAAATCTCATAAGTGAATTTACTGTTTCATTTTCGTCATTATTTGAGGCATGGTACAATGATTTAAGATAGAAAAATATTATTTTACACTGAAATTCACTTAATTAAATGTGTTACATTCATAGGCTAAAAAAGAGACAATTAGACATAATCAGATTGATGAATCTCATACGACAATATTTTTCTTAGTATCATATCATATAAGTATAACTTGGAGAAGGTTGGGGTATAAAAATTAAATGTCAGGTGAGCATTTAGTAACAGTGTACCCATTGCAGTGTGTAATAAATGTACTTTAAAGGTATTTTGAGACTTAGGTTTAAAAATTATTTAGGCTTATTGAAATGTCTGGCCAGCCTTTTGAGACTCTGTGAGCATTTTCGACTCAGTGTGGAAAGAAGTCATGAAGGAGATTTATATTTATTTTCATATTAGCAAGCTAAGTTAGAGATTAGTTGGGATTTTTTATTCGATATATATTCATAGTTAGTTTAGAAGATATACACAAATTTATGATAATTGCTTCTAAAATAAAATCATATTATCGTTTATTTTTAAATTAAAATTAAATTTAAAAATAAGATTTTGTATAGATCTATCTTAAAATCAAAATTGATTTAAACTTAAAATCGCACTTTCGAACTATTATAAATAAAAGCAATGGAATGGGTTATACATGATCTTGAGAGCTTAGGCCATTTGCATTTGCATTGGTAAGCAGGCTTTTATTGGAAGAGAGAGAGAGAGAGAGAGACTAAAGACTAAACATATTCAAAATGTTCTATAGACTACATCAATAATGTCCAAGCCGTTGAATATTAGTATAGTTTTAATTAATGGATAGAATAATTGTTATTAATAGAGCTGTTGGTCGACTCTATACTTAGTTTGTTTCCCACTAAGACATTGGGTTAGAGTATTTAATCTTTTTTTTTTTTTCAGGATGAGCTTAAAATCCATTAAGACATTAACATACATACCACTCAATTCATATGTATTTAGATATATATTTAACATCTAAATTTTACTTTTTTACATTTATTGTTGTGAGATATGTACTTCTTGACATAGAAATGAAACACAAAATACACAAGCAAACACAAATCGTTTACATGGTTCGATCCAACTGGATCTACGTTTACGGGAGGGAATCAATCAAATATTTCACTAAGACAAAAGAAATGGAGAATACATAGCTTATACATAGATATGAGCCATCATCTTCCTTCTATGACCTCCCTCTCAAGCGTCACCTTGATACAAGGTCTCAAGATGCTCTCCCCCTCTTTAGCTCTCTAGCTATTCTCTCCTCCTTTGTAGTACCTTAAGATCTTTTCCCTTGCTCTCCTAAGCCTCACACCCTCTCTATTTATAGAAGCAAAAGAGTGGTAGGTAGGAGCTAGGTGAGATGGTAGGTGACATGTGGTAGGTGAGCGGTACCACATTACAAAAGTGTCATTTTATCTTAATTCAATAATTAGGGGTCAAAATAACATTTAGACCACTATTTTTATTTCTAGAAAGTGAAACACACTTTTCATGAAGTTTAAGTATTATATACGTAAATATATAAAAAAATGAATGGCAGGTATATGCAAATCTTCCAAAAAAATTTTTGTAATTACTGAAATATAACTTTCTATTAATTATTAATAATAAATTTAATAAATTTGAGATTCTGTGTTATTAAGCTTTTATCCGGTTAGATATATAAATACATAATAATTGTTTGGTATGTATGTAAATTTCTATGTTCTTTTATCTTCGTACTTATGCTGAAGAGCATGATTTTATTGAGATGAAACATACAAATGCTCCGTATAATATGCTGTTCAGTAGATACTAATCGCATTTGCACATATATTTGCATTTTCACAAAGTCTGGTGTTTCATTGTTTATCGTTGGCAGTTCTCCCTTTATCAGGTCCAAAGATAAAGAGGGCTTGGCATTGTTTCTCTTTTGTATGGCCTTTGGGCAGATGCAGCCTTTTTATGTGATTCTTTTGGCAGTCTTTATGGATGTTAGGTAGCATGAATTTAATAGAATTTAATCATAACGTAAATTTAGATAAAAAAAAACAGCAAAATTTAGATAAAAAAACAGCAAAATTTAAATCCTAAGTTCCGTTAAACAGTATATTCTGTCCGTCTGTTAATTTTCGACTTAAATCTGAATTTATTAAATCCGATTCACAGTCAAATTTATAGAATTTATTAGCCAAACACCGTCTTTGCTTATTACTATGTTCACTTTCTCTCTGAGTTTCACTCTCTCACTGCACAATTCTGAAGGCTATTATGCATGAGAAAGAAAATAAACATTTTTTGTTTCTCTGTTGTTCAGAATTACTTCTAACTTAGCCTGATATCTGTTAGAAGAGATTTGAATGATTCTAATGCCATTTAAATTGGCCTTTTAGACTTGGAGAGATTGTTTGAAAGGCTTTAGAAGAGCTACGAACCATAAGAATAGTGGGATGTGTTATTTGTAATTCTGTGGACAAGAGCTACCACTACCTATTTTTTGGATGGTCATAATCTATACGGTTGTTATTTAATCTTCATCTTGAAGGCAATTTCTTTATTTGTTGCCATGCTATAATTGAGATTGTCCATTATGAGCATTAGAATGGTGAGCTATCAAAAAGTAATGTTTTCTTTACTCAATTGGAGGCTTAATTTGATAATTTTCAATGAAATTGACTACCATTATAAAAGGAATCAATAGCACATTAAATTAAAAGTCTACTTCTACAGCTCATTAATCACAGCCTTAAAAAAAAAGATAGTGCTAAAAATATTGGGGGTATTCCTTCTTCACCTTCACATTTTAGGAATACACTGTGCAACTCTTGTTTTATCTCCCAGTTTATGTAAGAGCTTTTAACTTAAATTCATGGTTTCAGTTTGGGGAGACTATTGATCCCATTTATCATTTGGATATTATTTAGAATGTTTTACCTCTCTTAAACAAGCTCAAAATTTTCATAACCATCTTCTTGGACTTTTCGTTATGGTTGTTTGACTAGCATATCTTCTTGAGGATAAGCTAAGAGGATAAGTTTTCTTATTTTTTTCTAGTATAGTATATTTTCTACATAGATGACCTGAACTATAGATACTTTTTTAGTACCTAAAAATTCTCTATAAAATAAAGTTATTAAAAAAAGAATATAAAACTAGTTGAATTAGCAATCCCACTAATGACATGATAAAAATTGCATAAATATTTTTTTAAAACATTGAATATAATAGAATAAATATGTGAACAACATTAAAATGAGGTTATATGAATTTTTTAGAGGAAATAAAACAAATATTACATTTACATATTTTAAAAATAAATGCTATATGATGAAAAATTAAAAGGTCATTTAGAAAACATAATAGCAAATATGATGATGAATTTTTTTTAAATTCATATATATATATATATATATATATAAAGAGAAAGTTGATTGTAGAATAATTGACACACCCACACACGTACATGATATTTGATAAAAACATAATTGATTATATTAGAAATAATATTCAAGAAGAAAAAATTATAGAAAAAAAAGACAATAATAGCAAATTCTTATCAAAAGGATAAAAATAAGCTTAGAATCATTCCATGAAATTTATTAATGAAAGAGTTCTATTATAAGTGGTTTATCTTGAAGTATTAGAAGTAAAAAAACACAAGGAGGAGATATATCATTGATTATTTATTATTTAGAAGGAATATGAGGATGTTAATGAAACACTAAAAAGTAATTTGGAATTTTAATATGGAAGATAAAATAAAGTTAATTTTCCTTATGAATGACATTAATTCGAGAATTAATTCATAAATTCCAAGATCAAATTTTAATTGAAATTAAATTAATTCTTAGGAAAAAATCATATGACATAAATTATGTTCTTAGAAATAACACTGCTATTTGCAGATGCATACTAATAAAAAAAAAAAAAAGAAATTAAAAGTTTTTTTTTTGTTCTTATAGCAATACTTCAAAGTTTTATATTATTTCCTAAATATACTTAAAGAACATAAATTCTTTCAATTGGATTTTAATTTGTATACTTAAATGTGTTCATTCACTAGAACTGCTTTGTAATGCAACTCCATTATTGAAAAAATATTGCTTATTTAGATATCATATATTTAACAAAGAATTTATATAGATTGAAACAAGCATCGAGAGTGGTATAGTAACTTAAAAATTTTTATTGAGTATGAATTTAGCCTATGCATGGTAAATTCCATCTTATCCATCAAAAAGAGTTAGAGATGTTATGTAAATGATATATTATTTGAAGGTACAAGATTATTTCATGAGCTTTCATCTCATAAAGAGTTAAAATTTGAAGTGAAGATAATGAGAGAACTTCGTTTATACAAAATAAAAATACTATAATTATTTACTTAAGATTTTTTACAAGATAATAAAATAAAGTAGAACTTCTATTAAACAAAAACCTTAGCTTAAACATAGATAAAAGAGGAAAATTAGTGGTGATAAGTTACTATTGGTTATAAAACTTTCAATAAATGCTTTACAGAGAATAATGTATTTTATCAAAAGATTGAAACTAATTTAAATTATAGGTCTGTGAAAAAGTAGTAGAAAACTTTAAATATTTAATTTAGATAAGTTTGATATTTCTAATTGAATGTATATTACTTAATGAATTTATCCAACGCATACAAGAAATCAAGAAAAGTTTAATTTTTTGGGATCAATCATCTAAATCAAGCTTTATGATTAATTACATAGAAGAAGTCGCCCTACAAATATACTTCTAGTTAAAGATAACAACTTAATTTTCTCTAAATTCGAGAAATAGATTTTACTCTACATGAAATACCTAATAAATATTTTTAGAAGGTAAAGTTGATTTACAAGAATATTGACTTTGAATGTCAATGAGATTAACATAACATGAAAAAATATAAAAAAATGAAGGTCAAAGAAAGATGCAACATGAATGTACAAGTTTAAAAAAGATAATCATTTTGAAATATTACCCTTCAATATTGGGCTATTATGATCATTTTGTTAAGGAGTTTAAAATTATGTTTAAGTTGATCTTTTTTTTGAAATAAAATTTACACCTCATAATTCATAATAATTCTATTATTATAAAATGGTCGTGAGTGAGAATTTATGTAATCATAGTTAAAAATATAACTTGTTTACGAAAAAATATGATAAGGACTTTATATATCATCAGAATAATGCTTTGAATATCTAATGAAATAAGTGTTCATGATCGATATGAGGTTGATCTTCCACTTGAAGGAAGAAATGGTGTAGATGTTTCTCCATTGTTTTGTGGATAAAGAATTAAATTGGATAGTATAAACATAAGCAAAAAAGTGCTTAGATGTGGGTGTAAGCCATTTGGAAAAAAAGTTATATAAATATCATTGCGTAATATCTTTTAACTTAACATTCATTTATAAAATTATGTCGCTACTAAAATTACTTTAAATTCACATGCTCATGTGTTAGTCAAATCTTATATACTTCTTTGTAATTAAATATTAATACTAAAATAATTTTTTTGTTAATCAATGAATTTTCTTTTAGCCTTCAAAGTTTCAATGATAAGAATTCTTATTTAAATCACTACAATATTCCTCATTACCCTTCAAATCTCAATATGATAGACATAAGGCCTTGTCTTTCTGCATCTTTGTTACAATTAAATCAACTCAAGGTTCTTGGAGTAATTTATAATATATTTTATTGTGACTTTTTTAGCTCTTTTTAAATCCATAAGCTCCGGTTTAGTATTTCTCTTATACTATTTCATCACTTATTTTATCTTTGCTTTTTTAAGACATTTTTATTTATACTTTTGTATCCTATGCTTAAGCTATTTTATGTCTTTGTTTTCTTTCTTTAATATTAAACTTTTTATATAAATCATCAAAAGTTCTTACATTTACTTTAATTATTATAAGACTCAGCAGTATTCCATTTTTAAAACATTTTAAGTTTATCTTGATAAATATTTTATTCCTTTTCATACATTCAAGTCTTTTATAAGTGTATGATTGCTTATTTTAATTTTTCCTAAAACTTTTCTAAGCAACCTCTTAATGGGACTAGTTTTTTATTTTCATATATGATTTGCCTCACAAAACTAAGTATCTTCATAACAAGTAATCTTGAAATATTATTAATTTCCAACCTTTCAAATTCCACATCATTATACTAGGAATTTAATTTGTTTTGATTATTTCTTAAATGATTATCAGACATCAATCACAATTCTTTTCATTTGTTGAGCATTAAAGATGTTAACTAAAATATCCTTAAAATTTTATAAGAAATATTTTACATCCGTCCAATTGAGAATACATTTATCGTAATTTAATGAGTTCAAGTATCTTCTTAGCAAGTAATCTTGAAATATTATTAATTTCCAACATTCCAAATTCCTTATCATTCTACTAAGAATTTAATTTGTTTTGATTATTTCTTAAATGATTATTAGACATCAATTACAATTCTTTTCATTTATTGAGCATTAAAGATGTCCACTAAAATATCCTTAAAATTTTATAAAAATATTTTACATCCGTCCAATTGAGAATAAATTTATTGTAATTTAATGAGTTCATTTGAATAGAAATTAGAAAAAAAAAATTGCTTAATGTATGTCTTGCAAGATCATATATTCTATTAAAGAGTCAAATATGATTTTTTTCCTTTGCATTTCTATTTGTTCTTTTATAATCGTTTGAATCTTCTCATTGCTAATAGGATCAATATCCATGTTTATCTTGCATCTAATAACTATTATTTTCTTATTAGGAATACATCATAGTAGCTTATCCATATTTTCCTAAAATTATTATTTTTTAAATGATCTTCAAACTTAATTTAAGAAGCATAAACATTCATCCTATTAATAATCCTATTAAATTCAACAATTTTATCTTTCAACACTATATTCATTGTTCTACCACATTTCCATCATCATCCTTTCTAGTATGCAGTAATTCATAATATTCCTCAATATTTTTTGAATATTTTTCTTTTTATTTAATTTCATAAGTATTTTTTTTGTTATTAATATACAATAATTTGTCGTTAAGCTGAAAACTCCACATTGATATTTTTAATTTAACAGTAAAGACATACAAGCTCCATTTTCAAAAACATAATGATTTATAAACCTCGGCTTTCTGTGCTACTACACTAAAGTTCATACAGTATTAATACATAAAAATATGTATAATCAAGTAATCATGGCACGCACAGCTCATCTAAACTCATACCATAGCACATAAAGTCATTTCCTCCCTAACAAGCTATTAATGCTTTTGCACTTCACGCTTTTAAAGCCGACTCTAACCAACCAAAAGCGCACTTAGCATTACACGGCAAAACAATGAGCAAATCGAACAGAAAGCTCCTCCAAACTTATCAGCAGAATACAAATATTCTCCGTGAAAGAGAAACCCACTAAGAAGACATGTCATGCAAGATGAAGCTCATTATTCTGCTTCCATTACTCCTAATTTGTTAGCCAATGCTAAGTTTCATCATAATTTTGGCATAACACCAAATCTCAGGGCCTACGTAGTACGCCTGCCTTGCATCAGAAAGCAAATGTGATAAAACATTGCATGAGCGCTGAGATTCTCGTCATGCAGGGTTAAAGGTGTTGTATAATTAACATTAAAATGGCAAAAAAATATTGCAGTGTAAGATGACTTTGCGGCTGTTTTAAGATTATTGTATAACTAATATCTAAAATCATTTGTTGCAAAATGTTAAATAATTTGTGTGATTTAGATAGCAAAGAATAGGATAAAAACGCAAATGAAAAAAAGATATTTATATGAGAAACAACAGCTGGGTGAGAATGTGACGGCTTGTATGGCATACTGTAAAATCTTAATCACACACACACACACACAGATATATATATATATATATATATATATATATATATATATATATATATATATATATATATATATATATATATAT
>NEWO01000118.1:1079749-1093885 GCA_003013225.1 Phalaenopsis aphrodite
TTGGGGGGTTATTGTGGCGTTATTTGAGTTAATACCCCAATAACCCCTCAATAACCTCTCAATAACTCTCTAATAATATCCGCAGTTCCACTCCAATAACCTCCGCGCTTCCACTTTAATATTGTTTTAGGTGGACCCGATATAGTACACATGACAATCTATTATTAGAGTTCGCACGTAGAGCTACGTCCAGAGTCCGGACAAAAAAATTTTCCCTACAAGAGAGATGCAGGCGGCTTCTAGGTACCTGTAGCAATCACAACATGGCTTCATTAGCTATGTCAGAAGGTTTAATAAGTTCAACTACAAATATATCTCTTGCGTGAAACTAGTAATTATTTAAATTTAAAGAACGTCACTCGAGCCAACACTATTTAATTGAAAGTGAGAGTCGTTACTTATTTATTTTTTTGAGAAAAACATACATATTTAACCAAAAAAAAACACATTTATTATCATTTATTTATTTGGTTCATTTTGCAACATTAATTCAAACCTAACAATTTATTCCACTAAGACCATAATGGAATATCTATCCATCACAATTGACCTTCCACCATCCAAGCCCCTGTGGAGTTTGATTTATGGGTTTCTAGAACAAAAAAAGGCTGCTTTTCTTGGTAGCAAGTTCCTATTATTTTAGAAAGAATCTCAAATTTTTCACACCTTTTAGGCTCAAAAGTTACGGATCATTTTAGGTGCGATCGACCCGTTCTTATCAGCATTTTTATAATAATATGCTCCCTATTACCCTAACGGTTAAAGCAGAGCCATGGAAAGATCACTTACAACCAATAATTATTGCAGTTTTTTTGTTAATTGTCAAACCCAATAGGCTAAGCACACATATCTTAAGACAACCAATTTTCTTAGCTAGTGGATCGTCACCATTCAATTAATAATAATTAATCATCTTTTCAAAGGATCATAATATACCATCTCTCCTTTCACCAACATTATTATGATGAGAATTGACAATTAGTCTGTCTCATATTTATAATCTTCATTATGCGCTCCAGCTAAATAATTGTAATTATAAAATTAATTATTTGCATCTTGATTGAAATTACAACAGACTTGTATTATTAGCTTTCTTGTGTCAGAAATAAAGAGTAATACTTAGCTAGCCGGTTCAATGAATACAGAGCTCTTTTGGTGTTTGTAAATTGTTACTTAAAATTTAATGGGGGGTCTAAGAGGAAATATTATGTTCTTAGTCTGGACTTGAGCTGCATCCGGACAACGGGTGTGATCCACCAAAAGATGTAATATTTTTTCGGGGTCTAAATCGCTATAATAAGTTAAAATAATTATTGTGAAAAATAAACATTTTCTTTTTTTTAGTAGTGGGTGGTAAATCTAAATACAGTACAAGAATATTTATCATAATTCTTTCTCTCCCTCCATGACATTTTTAGGCTAATAAATGTACAATTTGGAGTTCTTCGCCTAATTTTAATTACAGGAGATTTCACCTTCTGATCTACTTCCACATGCATATATGTTATTACCTATTTAATTTAAGATATCTGACATTCTTGTGAGTAGCTCAGTTGTACCAACTAAGCTATCAGGATCAATTTCAGTTGAATTTTTCTGTATTATTTTTATTGTTTAAATCATGTTCACGTGAGATGCAGAAGCACAAACCTCCATGCATGCGGTTTCATCTAATCTGAACCGTTAATTCCTCTTCTTCCCATCATGAAAATGCTTGGAATCAGAGAGGGGTGCATGGAAAAATATATATTTATATATAGATAGATATGCAAATATAAAATAATGATATTGCTTTAAGAAACGAAGTCAGCCTCAGTTGCGGTAGTGCCAATGTTGGTGCATGGCTTTGTCTTGGAGTATGGTGAATATTTGTGTTAATGGCAATCGCTTTCTCATACAACTTTGGCTGGAGACTATGGTAGTCTTACTTGAAAAGATGAAAACTACTTGAATTCGTTATGCACTAATGCTACGTAATTGCCTCATTCATACGTAAAAGAAAAACTTTAGATATTCGATCCCTTTCCATTGGTGAAATGAAAGCAATATTGTGGCTAGTGGCTGCGCTCACCTTACGACTTTTCTTTTGTTTTTGTTTTTTTAGGGAAATTTACATACCTTGTACACAATTATGAATGAATTTACTTATCTAACATCTAAACTTTTATAATATTGTACATAAAAAATATGTTACACTGAATCCTGCGGACAACTCTAGATCTGAAAGACCAGTAGTCTGAACAATCTGTTAACGGGATGAACTGCAGTTTGGACTACCAGTAACTTGGAGGACCAACAGTCTGGACTACCAGTAGTGTATGGGCGACTAATGGTCTAGATGACAAGTAGGCTAGGCGACATGTAGCTTGAACGACCCGATAAGTCCGACAACCACGGGCCTACACACTACGAGAATTGACAATATTTCCGAAGGACAAAAACAACACAAATTTTGAAAATGCCATTGGTAGTTACATTTCCGACAACTTGCCTACGATTTATTGGGTGTAGCAACAACACTTGTTGGTAATTATTTTACCGATGGATTTACTGATGGTTTTAGCTCACCGAAGGCTTTCCGACAATCATAAACCGTCGTAATATTATAAAATCAATATTGGTTCTAAGCCGTCAGTTTCCGTCGACAATTTAAACGATGCTCTTAATAGTAGAAAAAGTAACGCATATTTGTCGGAAAAGTGTCGCAATGAGGTCGGTGTATTGTTAGTAATTTCCTATGGTGCATTTTGTCGGAAAAGTGTAGCACATGTTGAAAATTTGTCAAATTAACAATTGTCAATTATGATCGTTGGTGATTAGATGGACTATCAGTTTTATGACATTAAGTCGTCGAAAAACTGTAGCATAAAAAAAAATTTTGATTTCTCCATCTACAATTCCCACACCTTCAATCCTAACACTACACTTTCCAAACAACATATTATACTAATCCAATGAGTCATTAAACTAGAATATCACAGTAATAAATAAACTTAGAAACCAAAAATAGGAATAAAAAGAAATGCGTTGCATTGAACCAATCAAATTTTACATACGCCCATCAGGAACAATCAACCAAATATACTGTCCGAAATCATCAGACAACAAAAAAAATAAATCCCTACTGATCAGCCTCGGTCATCTCATCATAGTCCTCATTGGATTCATTCTGGGCAGTCCGCTTTCCCATCCGCCGTGCTGCACATAGAATATCTTAAAAATCTGCTTTCATCTTCAGCTCCATCTCTGTTCTAATCTCGGCTACCTGGGCCGAGACCTGGGTAAAGATCTCGGCAGCAACCTGCCCACGCAGCTCCTCCTCCGAGGCAGTGGAATAAACAACTATGTGTGATGAAACAACATATTGTAGCTCGTTCATCCACAAAAGCAGAATACCGAGCGCTGTTAGCTGCAACTTAAAATAGCTTATGGTTAAAATCTCCTCAATGAAGTTGGAGCTAAACAACTAAAACTGACAATGTTCTATTATGACATTGAACATTGTTTCAGCAATGACAATTGTAAAATAATCTTATGTATCACGTACGAATCAAACATATCGAAATATAGTATCATTTTATTCATGAACATCTACAATCAGATAATCATGAAATTCATTACATCAATACTTAGAATCAATATTTACCGAATTCCAGACCAAACAGCGGTTTACTGTATTTAAATTCATGTTCTAGGTTCGTTCCAAGACCTACACCTTGAAGTGGGGTAATAACCTCAGCAGAAATGTAGCACAACAAATAGAATACTAGGATGGAATTTCTAACAGAATAACTGTGCAGATGCAGGAATGGCATAACTAGCTATGGTATTGATGTAATAATAGGCTGCTAGAAAATTCCTTCCTAGCCCATATATAGATCACACTCTACCGCAGATTTATATAAAATATAACGAGGAATACATGCTGCATAGTCTCGGTTCTAGAATTCCTTTCTGCATACATACCACCCAATTTTTATGTATTTACATATTTAATACAGAAATTAATTTTATGCTATACATTTATACAACCAGAATCTTTCATATCAAAGAATAAATATGCCATTTTAATTTTTAAAAAAAATGAAATAGATTTTTTCATGCATAAGATGGCAAGTTTGTGTAAAAATTAAAGTTTACTGGTTAGATTTATAAATACGAAGAAATTGAGTGATATGCTTTTAAATCTTCAAAAAAAATAGTATAGGTGGCTAAATTGTTTTAAAGGCCATCTACATACATACCACCTAATTCTTAGGTATTTACGTATCAAATTCCTATGTTATATATATAAATATATATATATAGGGCTGCAAAAAGGCTCGTTGTTCGCAAAGAGCTCGTTTTCGGCTCGTTCACTAAGTTAACGAGCCAAACCCGAATAACATGAACAAATATTTGTTCGTTCATGTTCAACTCGTTTTGGCTCGAAATATTACTAATCAATTATATATATATCTTTGATGAGTAGTATTTCTTAAAAAATTAATTGGCTACAAGACTACAATGATTTTTAATTAATTAAAAGTATCAATGAAGAAAATAGAATAAAAAGTATTAAATTAGATTCAAATGATGTTTTAATTCTTGCCTCAATCATTAACATCTTATGCCTACTTAGGGTTGTCTAAACGACTCTTTGTTCGCGAACGACTCGTGTTCGACTCGCTAAGCAAACGAGCCGAAAATGAACACACTTTTTGAGCTCGAAATATAAATGAGCCGACAACGAGCTGAGCCTAGGCTCGCTCATGCTTGGCTTGTTTACACCCCTACGCCTATTTTTCGCTATGCATTGTGGGGTGGGGTTGGTGGGGAGGGGCAATTTAAAAATAAATAGATTTTTGTGATGCATTTTTAAATATATCCGTAAAAAACAGTAACAAAATTAAGCCATTTTTTTGTAATAAATTTACCTCCTCTAAAGAAAGGGGCTAGCAAAAATGTTCATCATACATAAAAAAAGTACCACCGTTTTTAACTTAAAAAAAAATTCGAATTATGATGCATATATAAGATGATATGTATGTAAAATTTTAATTTATGCATGCAAAAAATTAAAATACCAAGGAATTGAGTGGTATTTATGTAAATCTTCCTCGATTTAACTGCATCAATGAGATGTGCCATTGAACAATAGTATTTTGAAATTTCAGTCTTTTATTAAATTTATAAGTGATATGTTAATATTTATTATTTTTATCTACAATTTTTATAAAATAAAAAATAAATATACTAAAACTTAATTCAACGTTGATATACTCTAACAATTCGAATAGATTTTTTTTTTCTTTTATTTTTTTGATAGGGATTTTTCTCTAATCAAAATGAGCCTATTCTCCCAAACGAATAACCAAGGGATATTTATAGACTACAGTTTAGGTGAAAGTTAAAGCCGCATTGGGCCAAATTTTTTACACTATTCAAACCTTTTGGAGAATTCCTCGATGACTTTTTGGAGGTTAGGCAAAAAATATCCATGTCTGAGAATCCAATGACCAAGGTTCTTCTGCTGGAATGGTTGTCACATTCCTCAGAGTGAACTTATTGTAAGTTTTTTGTCTCCAAATTTTAATAAAACATTTTGTCACCAAATTTTAATAAAACATCAAAAATATCTCTATTACGTGCATGTAAATATGAAAGTAAAGGTGTGCGCTATATAAAAACATAAGAAGTGTCTGAAATACACATATTAAGTATTGATTTAAAGAGCCAAAATATCATATACGTAATTATGAATGTTTAGGTGAAAGGAACACAAATACATAAGATTTGTGTGTTTGGTAGCGAATTTCCATTTAATTTTTAGGTTTATGGAAATACTTTAGAGTTGAATCGTTGCATATAACAATGAGATGCATCATCAAAATTTAGAAAATTGAATAACATTAAAATTTCTCCAAAAAAAACTTGGACTCAAAATGCAGTAATTTTAATAGTTAAAATAAAAAAATGGAGAATAGTGAAATTGAGGTTACCTACGATTTGAGTGTAAGAACAATTGAAATGGTAAAGTCTGGTGAAATTAGTAATCAAGAGGAGTTGATCGGTTCTGGAGCGAAAGCCCATGTGAAAGAGAAAATGAGGAACTTAGGTTGTTCGTTTGATATACATAGCCTAACTGTTGGCTTTCATATAGTTCTAAGCATCGGTTATTAAAAAATTAAAAACTGTCAGGCTTGACTATAAGTTAACATTTCATGACTCTCAATTATTAATTGTCAAAGCTCCTATGGTCAGGCTTTCGACAAATTATGATCATCACTTTATAATTTGTTAATAACCAAAAGTTTTGATAATTGGTTAATATTTCATAACCTTCAGTACTGCATTTACTAAAAATCCATACATCTGTTCGTAGGAAAGTCTTCGAGTATCTTAGTCATAGGAAAAACATCAGAAATAGAGGTAAAATTACACATACACTCTTGACCATCTAGTTTTTCACTTATTTTTGTTGCATTTTCTATAGTGATATACATCTGTTAAAGAACTTTGTAAACTAGGTAATTACGTATAAGAGGTGCAAGCTTTGATACTAGAAGTAGATCAACCGAGAGAAGGTTTATATGCATTTCAAGATATTTTGATGCAATGGATAAAGACAAAAAAGCCTTATTATGAAGCAACTTTGATGATAACATAAAAGAGCCACTTGATTGGATGTTATAATTTAAGTCGAAGGAGAATGCACTCATTTTCATCTAAGTAGGCTTTAACATAGCAAAATTTAGCAAGACCCTTAATGCAAATACCCCCAAAAAAATATCAGAGATTCTTTAAAACGATTACAAATGGTGTACATTAGGTAAACAAAGTCTTGATGCTAATGTTTATTGGTAAATTTAAAACACCAAAATTTAAAAATAGAAACGAAAGACCATAGATTTTAATAGTATTTAACCAACTTCAAAAGGCTTGTTTAGTTTCATTGTTTTCCTGTTACTCTTTAATTGAAACATGTTTTGAGTATTTACCATAAGGACAAAAGTTTACAAAAGATTAAAAGTATTCCTCTCAATATTTTAGTTGAAGAGGAAAGCTTGAATAATGAAGAATGTATAAAATAGTGAAAGAATTACAAAAATGAAATAATCATTTATTTATTACTTTTTTTCAATACTTTTTATCGAGAGCGTTAAGATAACAACATTAATGTAGTTAAAGAAAATGCTAACCTAATTCGAAAAGAAATTTTAAGTATTCTCTTAGTTTTTCGTATATAAAACAAAATGAAAAGCAACCTGAATGCATATCGGACAAGGAAAAGCAAATAAAGATATTCGCATCCATGGAAACATGTTCCAGTTGAAGGAGATAAAGTAACATTAAACAATAATTTGGTACAAAAATATAATATTCTTATTTTACTTAAAGTTAAAAATATTTAAATCATTTTAGATGTTAATTATGTACCAAGTATGAAAATTATTATGTTTGACTTAAGGCTATTGCATAAAGATCATGTATGTCATAAACTTACAATATAGAGGACTCCTGCAATGAATAAAAAAAGAAAAAAAGAAAGCTCAAATGAATTGCTTGAAATTTTGCTTAAAGCATGTCTCTTGTTTATGGAATTTCAAACATGACATTAAAATTTTTGGGACCTCAATATCATTTATAGTAAATGGTTGGTGCATGACTTGCCATAATAAATTATATAGTTCAAATTTGTGAAAGATGTAGTTTTTAAAAAATACATTTCTTGAAGAAAATAAATAGAATTCTTTAACATGTTTTAAAAATTAAGAATTGTGGAGAAATAAAGTGGCAAGCTCACACTATGGTATCTCAAGGTTACTAAAACCAGTAAGGCCTTTGCCATCAACTAACTATATTGTTCAATGCCTAATAAAATGATGTAGTACATACAAAAAGAGCACTATTCTCATTGTGGCATAGAGCTTGACTTTAGAAGTAATTCAAACATGTCAAAAGAAACCCTAGCCATGGCAATGGCTTAGGCAATCTACACCTTTGATCATTGCTCCACATAAAATGTGATGGATACGACACCTCTAAAAGATTGAAAATAGAGAAAATTAGATATCTTACTACTTCAACTCTATCCTTTTTTATAGCCTCTTTGTTCTTAGTTATTGGTATTGTATCTTTTCTTATATTAGTTTTTTAAACTACATATACTTCCATCTTAACTTAACAAAAAATCCAAAAAGAAAATAATAATAATAACCGTAAGGAGTTGATCTAAAGAGCTAAAGCTCAACATTTATGATTGTTCATAATTCAAACCCTAACTTTTCCATTGAGTCATGACTCGTTACCTATCTCCAATAAACCTTAAAAAATTAACTTTGATATCACCTAATGAAATTTAGAATGTACTCCTCTAATCCTTAGAAATAACAGAGCTATATAGTTTGTGATTGGCCAGCAATATATTGGTAGCTTTTACTTGCCACTTATAGCTTATCATTTTGATACCAAACCTATAGAATCATATCTGGCAAAGAAACTTTTAAATAATTGTTAAGGGAAAAAAAAAAAGAACTTTAGACGAATTGTAAATTTATACCACAATATATAAAAATATTTATTCTATATAACAAAAATTACTATAAATTATAAGACAGAAAATAAAATAAAAGATTATGTAAGAAATTACTTTTAAGATAAAATATAAACATTCTATAACTTGTATTAATTGTTTTTGAATAAGTAATTCATTGCGACATATTTTATATTATATACTATATCATATTATGAAGTTTTCCTCGAATCAGTGATCATGTTTTGTACTGTTGTTAACCAACTCCGGTGACGGACAAAATTAGAGAGAGCCGTCTTAGATGATTTGGTCACATTAAATGTCGACCATCTGATGATCCGATCAGAAGAGTAGTTGTTTTGGATTCGACTTATGTTAAGAAAGACAAAGGTAGACATAGGAAGACTAAGGCATATTGTATAAAAAAATGATCTTAATTTATTAGAATTAAATGAAAATATGACACTAAATAGGACGAGATAGAGAAAAATGATTCAAGTAGCGGATCACACTTAATCAGATAAAGATTTTGTTGCTGTCGTTGTTGTTGATAACCAACTTCATATACGAGTTATGTTTATGTATGGTATACATTCCAGACTCTTTTTCACCGTTGCAAAGATCACTGCCTTTGATAAAGTATGAAGGAGGAGAGAAAGAGAGAGAGAGAGAGAGAGAAATGCATGGGACCTCCTATCAAAGAAACTTGGGGAGCCATACCAACCACCATCATCTCAGTGTCTATTTGTCCATTTTCGAGCAGGTGAGATATGTTGACGTTTAAAAGAATCTCACCGTTGGGCAGTGCCTATCAGCTACATATGATGTGGAGGGCTTATACTCCATTAGTGGATTCTGATTTACGTGCAAATAGATAATTAATTCCCGTCTCTTTTTGCAATTTTTATAAAATTTTAAATATTTTTATAAAAAAATAAGAGCGGAAGAGAATTTTATATAGTAAACAGTCAATTCTTATCAATTTAGATATCTAGCTTCTAAATTTTAATATTTGTACAGATAGCATCTTAGTATTATAATTTTTATATGAAAATAAAAATTATATTAATTATGGAAGTCAGTTCTCCTCTTTTCTTGGCCTACTGAATATTGATGATTTTGACTAAATTTAAGAAAAAATTGTATAGATATATGAGCTAGTAATCTATAGTTAGCTCTTTTTATTTCAAGTTAATTGAGTTCGATCAGAAAATATTTAAAATAAGATAAAATATATAATACGAAAATACATGTTTCCGAGATAATATGTTATGTCAATTATATGGATGTCTGACGTTTGTTATGCATATTATTCGTTTAAAAGTCAGGATAAGGGGAATATTCGCTCACACCATTATATACTTTTCAAGTTCGGAGTGCTGCGAGTCATGATTCACCGATATCATTATCATTAGTTAGGTTTTCTGAAAAAAATTGGGTGAAATGTTTTTAAGAAAATTTTACATATATATCACACAATTTTTATTTATCTACGTATACAACATCAATAATTATATATATATATATATATATATATATATATATATATATATATATATATATATATATATATATATATATATATATATAAAGATTGATCGCAAATCAACCCCATAGTCTGATCGAGAGGCAGACCTCCCTTCCATAAGATGTGCAATTTGATCATATGCAGGGATCGAACCCCGGAACCCGAGGAACTTACATCAAAGGCCGCAAACAAAGAGTTAGGCTAAGGCGCGTAAGCGCACGCGCGCGTGCACACATGTGTGTGTGTGTGTGTCATCTTATAGACAAATGAAAAAAATATATTTTAATTTCATTAAAATTAAAATGGCGATATTCTTATGTGATATTGTATGCACAATAAATATCAGCACGAATCTCAAGGAAAATGAAAGACCGGGATAAAAGAGCTTCTCTTCTAGGTAAGCAATCAACCCGACTATTCAACGTTGAACATGGGAAACTGCGCCTCTAAGCCTGAGCTAGATGCAAGCTTCGGAGATTGTTCCCCGCTCGGTAGCGGCAAGAGTCACCGAGAGTGGGGCATAAATTATCACAACAACGAGTCTCGTCGGATACCTCGCATAGGCAACAACAAGATTCGCCTAAGATCTTGAGAGATAGGGAGATCCGATCGAGGCAACGAATCTACGAGACATGCGAGACAAAGCTTCTGTAAGACTCAAGTTGAACGACAAGTGAGCCACTACTCACCCGACCACAGTTGGCCGACTGACCCGGGGCTGGCTAGATCACCATACGGTCGAGCAGCTCAACCGACTGACACGCACTTCGGAAGGCACAATCGCCACTGGACCGGTCGCCTCAATCATCCAAAGCCAAACAACTCAGCCTGCTAATTACCACTATATTAAAATTCAAATTGTAATATTGGTATAGTGTACAATTCATATAATTAATTAGAACATTAATCATATTAAAAAAAGTTTTTGTAACTATTCTCTCATTCTTATAATTGTACAAAATACACTCCTATAAATAAGAGATAAAAATACAAATAGAAAAGACTCTTTCCCCCTGTTCTCTTGACAGTAAATTCTTGACCCAATCAAGTCTATTTTCTTCTCTTCACTCGGCTCTAACTCTCGAAGCATGTTCACAAAAAACAATTTAGGATACAACATTTTGAAAGGTGGTGTGGTGAGCGTGGACATGCCCTAAAGAAAGAAGCCGAGCTAACTACGAAGGAGAAACTTCTCAGAGAGAGATAACACGCAGGAAATCAAATAGAGACGTAACACAACAACATGCGCAAGTCTAGGGATTACAAGCCCAAATGACCCTCATGATGATAAAATTTGCGCTCCTCCGTCCAGCAAGCACCCAGAGGAACGACCAAGAGCCTCTCTTGGAGGCGGAACCTCAAGGCCCAAAGTCCCCTACTAGGTAACCCGCCTATCTAGCAGAACCAAGTCTACAACGAGCAAACATAAGGACAAGGTGAGTCCCAACACACCGGCACGTCCTAACACACCGACACAACTGCATCTGCACAGGCGAACAAGTGATGGAAAGAGCGGATATGTGTGCTTGTCCGGACACTAAAAAAAGGGGCTTTTACTTGTCAAATCAAAGAGACAGTGCCACAACCCAAGCTAAGGATCCCTTGCTTGGATTCCTACAAATGTAGGCATGACCTGGTTAACCACGCGGTGTCGTTCGAGTCGTCGATCGGTCTGCTTTAGATCAAAGACCCCATAATATGTCGCTTATTCTTAACAACCTTGAAGGAACCACCCTTTCGATTGTTTAATTGTCTGCCGACCGAAGCCATCCCAAATTACTATAAAATTAAAAGACTCGAAAAAGTTTTTTTCTTAGAAAAACTCTTTGTTTTATTTCTTAGAAAAACTCTTTGTTTTACAAATTTATTCCTTTTATTCCCATAGGAAAGTGTCCTTACTTATTGTAATTTTGATCAATGATGTAAAAAATGAACTAATCTTTATCTCAAAGTCTTACTTATCTAAGTAATTAGGGAACAGGGTTCGACCAAACTTTGTCGAACGATTGCCCTTATCAATCAAACTCTAGGCTGAACCGAGCAAAGGTTCGGGTAGAGGCACTGCTGATCGGTCAACCACAAAGATAACCACAGTATAACAAAAATAAGGAACCACATAAAAGAAAGTGTGAGGAAAATAAAAAATAACTACGATAAAAATGGTAATTTTTATTCCAAATGAAAGCTACACGACACCTCAGACCAACAAACATACCAAGTACATACTTTGCAACTCTTTGGAGTGAAACTAATCCTTAGAAGGAACAGCTGGTCCATAGTATGAGTAACGACCGACACAACTGAAGAGAAAGTACCTTATCATCTGGAAGACAAGCACACCCCTCTCCTTAGAGTTCCATCACGGCTAAGAGGTTGGTTGGACCCGACCGACCCTCTTTAAAAAATCCAGCTTAGTCCACTCTCTTCACCATATCCTTTTCCTGTGTACAAAATGCCGCCCAAATATATGAAAGATATCGAAGAGCAATAAATGCCCCGACATTATAAACATCTAGAAAGCCCTCATCCAGAACACCCGAGACATCCAACTCTTTTGGATCCCCCTTGGTCCAGAGGAGGAAAAAGGGAGCGGAAGAAAGGTTGTCCAAGCACTTGCCTCTCTCCAAGATATCCAACTTGGGTCCCTTCTGATTGGGCCTAAGAATTCCTTCATGACCCGAAGCATTTGCTCAGAATGTAGAATGCGCCTTGAGTGAAAGGAATTCTTACCCACAATTTCTCAGAGTTTTGCTATCTGCTACGATCGTAGATATCAGAAACGAGCGAGAGTTAAACTCATTGCCACCGGAGGTGCTATGTTTTTTTCTGAAAACCCAATGTAGGAAAGTAGTGAGAGATATGATGAACCCCACAAGATCGTCATCAAAGGCCTAACAGACACAGTGCCCTCCTGAGGCGGTGACTTTAGCACCCCTCCATAAGTCCACCCTGTCCATTCATAGGAAGGGTATCTGCTCGGACATCTATCTTGACTCAGAAAAATTTTGATTCCTAACTAGCAGAAAACCCACCACTTTGATGCACGACTATAAGAAAAAAATTAAAGTTATAATTGGCTCTCCGATCTCAAGACAGCGAGAACCCACATCAACGGAAAATCTCTCCATTGTCGAATGTGTAAACAACCATCACACGTGAGGAGTCGAACAACTAATTAACTGCCGGGGCTGACAACGAAAGAAGCCCAACATTTATGACCCGTGGATCAACCACCATAGTAAAAGCAGATTCCACGACATCTTTTGACGTCCTGTTATTTTTACGATCCTCTAGCATGGCCAAATTGTCTATGAATCTTTTTAGGTAACAGAGCGGCTTAAAGGCCCTCTCTCCCTTTTGCGTCGCGGTTCCCCAACTTTCCAGTAGCAACGATTGAAGAAGAATCGAGACAACCGCTCTTTTCCGCTCGCCTCAGCCAAAAATATCATTGTTCAAGCCCATACTAGACTCCAAAACCTATTGGTGAGGCCTCCTCAGCCAGTGATCTTCAGCATCAACAAATGATTCAACTATGTCAACCAAATTAAGCTTGGCCCTTGCTCATTTTTTTCCTTCATCACCACTTTCTTCCTCTTTGTCGAGGAAGAGATCTAAGACCCCGCCTTCACTAGCCCCAGAAGATCCACACCGATCCGGTTCGAACTGTCGTCGATAACGTTCCTTAGTTGTAAAAAGGAAAACTAATAACAAATGACAAAAAGCTCAGATCATGCCCATTTATAGAGTACACGGGGCAAGAAATCCCAAGGGAAGTCAAATGTTCAATCAATTCACAATTTTAACGCTAACGATTAATTAATAAATTTCCCCGTCCATATTGTGGTTGCTGCTATCAAGGAGCAGAAAAAATCAGAGAGTTAATACGTATACACCAGAAATACCGACGTGAATCTCAAACAAAATGAATGACTGAGATAAAATAGCTTACCTTCAGGGTAAGCAATCAACCGATGAATCAATGCCAAGCATGAGAAACCGCGCCTCCAAGCTCGAGATAGGTGCAAGCTTTAGAGATTATTTTCCACTCGGCAGCGGCAAGATGCGCCAAGAGTGATGCGTAAATCATTCTGAC